>JAPMOR010041189.1:53317-108155 GCA_026543865.1 Argiope aurantia | reverse complement strand
AATGAGACAAAGAAAAGCAATCTTATTATTTCAATAAGTTTTCCAGCCTTCATTAAAACATCCATTGAACAAATATTGAAATGCATCAACCAGCTTTCGCCTTCATGCATTTAAATATGAAATATTATATTGTATCTTTTCTTGATTATATGTTGTATAGAATAAGAGAAATAACAATATCAAAGATCTGATTGCAATGAAACAGAAGTATCTCAAATTCCTTCCGTGAACTGAAATAAAGTTATTAGAGAAAGATCTCCTAATATAATTTAAACTTCTCTAACAGAAATATACTTCTGAATTGTTTGGATATCATTCTGCTTATGTTCAACTAAAATCTGCTTTGGTAAATAATCATAAAATAAAATCATCTGCTTCCATATATTCCATTCCAGTTATTTGATTAATCTATTTTATTTTTAAATTTATTTAATATTGTTGAATTTCTAATTCATTATTACTTAGTTTGGAAAGATTATATTTGGGAAGTAAGATATTTTCATTTCCAATTAATTAACATGTATAATAAACATGAATAATTGTATTTGTAAAATAATTGGAAGAAGAAACAAAATGGAAAGAAATAAAAACTCTTTCTCAAAATAAAATTTAGTCCCGATTGCAAATATATATTTGGAATAAAAAGGTAGGATAAATATTAAAAAATATATTTTATGAGAAAATTATAAAAATTATTGAAATTAAAAATCAAAATTTTCTAGTACTAATTATTGATCAATGCACGAAAATCAATGTTTTTTGTTTTAAAATTATTGCAAAAGTGTTTTTTTTTAAAATAACAACATTTTATTCATTTATTTCTTGTTTTAATTTCAAAACTTTGATGTCGTATGCTTATGCTTGTCTGATTCTCGTAATGCTCACCTTCTTTCAAAAATTTAGGAATTTGTTTTATATCTTGTAAAAAAAATCGCTTAATTGTTTCTATATCAGTATGAATAAGGATGATTTTAGAACTGTACAATTAGGGCAAATAGCATTCATAATTCATGGATTATAAGGGTTACAATGCACATTTATTGTGATAAGGGTATCATCAAGTACTATAAAGAATTAAACTTTCTAAAAAGATATTTGTAATAATAAATTATTACAAATATCTTTATTATAAATATTTTTCATTTTGTAATATAATTAAGATGTCAACAATAAAGATATTTGCGTTTTTTAATCCATTGCATGGTTTTTTTTAATACATTTTGAAGTGTCATTAGATGTATTAGTGAAATTATTGCAAATATCATGCTATGATTTTATAACCTTCCAACTATTAAAATAATACTGATATTCATTCTCTATGAAATAAATATTTTACTTTATTTTTCATTTTCTATTCTTGCACCAACAGACTGAGGTCAAATCTATACTTGTTGAGAGAATTTATGTTTCAATCAATGACAATTTACTCTTGATATTAATTTTAATTTTATTAAATTACCTTACGGTAAGAATTTATATTTCGGGGGCATGTCTATCCTGCTTTTAATCGAGTCTTTCAAAATCTAAAAATATTTATGAATTCCTTACATTTTTAAAATTTGTAGCTTCTATATAATAAAGATCAAAATAGTTTCTAAGTACAATAACAGTAATTAGACAACACTACATATTTTAATACTCTTTAAAATCATGCGCAAATCTATCATTGGCAATAACTACTAAATTATAGGTTTTGGAAAGCTAATTAAATATATCTAATTTATTGCCTTTTTATTGATTTATTTGTTAATAATGTAGAATAATTCTTGATTCTTTTTTAAAAAAACATTTTTTATATTTTGTCAAATTGAATCATTAATTTTTCTATGCAGTGAGTTTTTTATTGTAAAGACATGTTCTTATGTGATAAAATTTTCATAATTTCAGATTTAATGTTTTCTAAGAACTCTTCCCTATGGTTCCATCAACGGTTAATTTCGAAATTCAGTATACAAGTTGCGACATAGTGATTTTCCAGGTCAATTTCATATTTTTTAAATCTATGTTTCTTTTCTTCCATAAATATTTTTTATACCTTTCTGCAACATTCTGGATAAAAATTTTTCTTCTTTGAAAATGTATTTATACTTACCACATTATATTTAAACGTATTAAAACTAATACTTTAAATGACCAGTCATTCAGGTCATCAGTTTGAGTTTTCTATCACTTTAATAACATCTTGTGACAAGCTTCATTTTAAAGTAACTATTAATAGAATGTAAAGTCAAAAAACGTTTAAAAAAATTAGAAAAAAAACTTAAAAATGAAGCAAAAAAAAAAAAAAAGAGATTTACTGGATAATTTTCTTAACAGTTAAGAATGCCGTTTTGTCGTTGTTAAAAGAAATATTTGCTAAACCGATGATTTGACTATTCATCAATTATCTTATAAAGCTACTCAAAATATGAAATAAGAATTTTCAGAATTTGGTATAAAACTTAGAAAGCACATTCCGACGATTGATAGATAGGATCTATCTAAGGTGTACGTACACACTTAAAACTTCGAAAATCGTCCAAAATATCGGATATTTTTTTATTGCTTCAAAATGTTCTCTGATCCTTTATTTTTCAAATGATACCAAGATGTTGTTACTATTCGGAACATTTCTCGAGTTATAATTATTTTTCTTGAGGTACTTTCACTAAAAACTCTAGTTTCAGTTTTTTAAAAACTGATTTCATGAAGAATGATATTTCTCCACTATGTTGCTTCATTCAAACAATCATAACTCAAAAAGTAATTAACCAAATATAATTATTTATATAGCAAAATAATCTATATGAAACAGTGGATATTTTGTGTTTCAATCAAAGTTATATTTATAGAAATAATTTTTTAATAGCTATTTAAAAATTAAAATTACAAAAACAACCTCGCTTTTTCTATTCATCGTTGATGAAAAAATTGGCAAAAACAAAACAAAACAAAAAAAACTGTATATTTTTATAACTTGATTGAGGCAGACAACATGAAGACTAATATTAGGCATAATTTACAAAGAATTGTGTGTATGTACAAATTAGAATTTAAGATATCATGTTTCAAATAATATGCTAATTATCTCATTTAATATTGTTTAAATAATTAATAATTAGTGTAATACGGTTTTTTCTCACTGAAATGAGTTTAAACATATATTAATGACTTACTGTGAAAAAACTGGATTTTTAAAGTTAAAATTAAAAAAAAATCTTTTAGTGTGTACGTACACTTTAAGATATTTTACTACTCATAATTTGAAAAAATCTTTTCCTCCTTTTACCTTGATAGGAGGTATGAACCGCGGCTCCCATATATAGGGGCCGCGATTGTCTGTCGATAATGTTTCAGGTTCGTGATCCGATTCCATAGAAAAACCATCGTGTAAGCGACTATGGTGCACTTTAAATTCAAAGACCAAACGCCCTCCTTCTTGAGCTGTGCGGAAACTTGGAGGTGGGGGATGCCAGCTCAGGTGTCGTCCATGTCATCTGTCGCTGTTCAAAATTACGAGGTCCGAAAATTATAAAATAGCCCTAGTGTTGCTTTAAAAATGGTTTAATCTAACTGAAATGGACTGAAGGGTTTGTAATTCTCAACAGGGATGAACTTATCTATAATTCTATGCACCACAGGCAGAGAGGAGTGGGGTGAATATGTTTAGAACCTTCCGGAGGATTTCCCTTGTTTACAGTTTAAGATGAAATCCATTTTGCTTCGTTCTTCTTAATTTATTATTCTGAAATTATTCAGAGAAAGCTCACCTGAATTCATTGAGTTAGCCTTAGCAAACTGACCATATTTGAAAATAGTGTTGCAGGAGGAAAATTATTTTTCTTGATGTATTAAATAAAAATCTGCATTGAATAAAGAAAAAAAAAACATGTTCACCGACTATCAGATATCGTAATCATAATATCAAAATAAGAGAAGCTGGTGTTTCTAGAAAAAGTTGGATCTTCTCAGGAAAGGATCAGAGATTATTCTTAACTTATTAGGTATTGAAATAATATCATCAAAACGATTTTGATGTTTTAAAACCTAGAAATAATTTGTAATGTTATTACATACTAAACGGTAGTATGAAACGAAAGTTTGCGAATTTTCATTTAACTCGCTTAAATTTATACAATTTCTAGAATGATAATTTGAAATGAAAATTAAACTAAAGCAAAGTATTAGTGAAAGGATAATTCTGTTATGACAATGCTACAAGCAAATCTTGTATTGTCCCTGATCAATACAAAAATAAGAGTTTCAAAATCTTCCATTCATTTATTAAATGCTGTTTCATTCTTTCATTGAATTGAAACAAATTGATAAGAGGAAACTCTCGCATGGTAATTTAATCCTCACTAGCAGCATATTACTCTAACTTAAAAATATCATCTAAAATATACTTTATTAAGTAATCATAAAATAAAATCATTCATTAAATATTCATTCCAGAAGCTGAGATATTTGAACAAATGGATCGTTGATTTCAAGCACATTTAATATTGTTGATTTTCTAAATCATCCCACATATAATTTAATTATTGCAGACAATATTTAGTAAATAAGTCGTTTTTATTTCTGATTATTAAAAAGGTAAAATAAACGCGAATGAATGCATTCGTCAAATATCTGGAATTGTCAAATGAGATGAACTAACACTCTTCCCAAAATAAAATTTCTCTGAATTCCAAATATATTTTTGAAATAAAAGTTTAGGGTCGAAGGACTAATTAAGGACTACATATTTCTAGCGCGAAAATACATGAAAGTGAGGTGAACTCAATTACTGTTTCTTTAATAACATGGTGACAGGATTTCAATAATTTTTACCATTCCCAACTCCAAAGAAAATTTGTAAATTTATTTTGTATTCTGTAAGAGAGAAATAGACATTATATTCAACCAGAATGTCATATTTTTATAATTTAATAGTTAAGTGTTAGAAGATAATATTACTTTTAGATTGGATTGAAAATAACAGGATTTCATTTATGCAGAATACCCAGATGCTACCGAGCGAACTCTGAAAAACGAGAATCTTCGTTTTGGACTTATAAAAAGGCACAACGGATGATATTTTTACCAGAAGATACAAGAAAATTTGAGTGCGCATTGTCCAATTGTTAAAATTAACATACACATAAATGTCCCCAAAAGATTCAAATTTGGCGACAGAATTTTTCACATAAATGGAGATTTCATCAAATGAGTATGGCATCCCTTGATTTTAAATAGTGCTTCAAGGCTGCTGTTCTTTTGCATAACAGACACGCAGTTAACTACCATTTTTTAATCTACTCCCCTTAAGTAAACGGTTTTCGTAAATGTCATTTTTATTCTTCAAAGATTTTTTTCTCTTTATTTTTGTTTCTCATCATTTAGTATAATTTCTTGAAGTCCAATAAAGTTTACTTCTTTCATTAAATGTGACAAATATTTATTCTCGTGCATTTTGCTCTAAACTATGAGACGTACTGGTATGATTATTTGGATAACTCTCAAATGCACATAGCCAGGATTATCATTCTGCATAACTTATTCAATAATATATGAACAATCTATATTTTTAGTTATCTCTTTCATGTTTTCTATTATATTTGCAAAATAAATTTGGCAATCTTAATTAGTTTTGCAGATTGTGAATGAGATTAGCGCAATATATCCATTGAAAATTCTTCTGTCACATTCTGAAAAATTCTTTTGTATTTAGCAAGAAAGAAAAAATCTATATGCAACGAAGACTTTTCATCTTCAATATGTAAAGATTTAAAAACATTTCACTATGCATGAATATATATTATAGTTAAAATAATAAAGATTTATTAAAATATTTGAGTATATTTTTGTATTTGTCTGCAAAATCTGAGATTTTTATAACATAATAACATTTTATTAAATATTAAAGTTATCAGTGTTAAACAAGTCTTTCAAAGTTACCTGGTGTAGACACGGTATGCGAATATGTTCAAAATATAATTAATATTAATACTCGCTGGAATGTCAACTATAAATAAATATTTTTAATACGCTGTAATAGTTAATTTTTAATGTAAAACATTCTTTTGCATAAAAGATTGTAATACGAAATATGCATGAAATCTTCTTATCATATGCGCTTTTAATTTGAATGTAAAATATTTCTTATGTAAACAATTATAATGTACAAACTTTGCCTATAGTCTATAAATTTCTTTGAAATTAAAATGAGAAAATCCTTCACAGAAAATAATTTATGTATTTTGTAATTTCTCGGAAATTTACAAACTCTAATAAAGTAAATGCTGGAAGCTGGAAATTTTTTTTCAATTTAAAATGTACTAATATTTTTCAGTATTTTATTAATAATTTTTGAAGACTAATACAAAATTTAGTTATACATTGTGTTAGGCAAGCGATTGAAATTTATATTTACTACATGGAAATAGTCTAGTTTTTGATAACGTTTAAACAACAGAAAACTATAAAGTTAATTTCAAGAAAAAGAAGTATTTTTTTCCACAATAATATAAGTAAATAAAACTTATTTAAAAGTATTCCCTTCCTATATTTTTGCCGTTTTTTCATTCACTTTATCAAATCGACAAATAAAAAATAGTGGTGCTATTTAAAATATGCATATAAATTTAAATGTGATTATCTGGCTACATAGAAAACCTGTGAGGTTCAAAAATTATTTTGTGCGACATACATTTTAGCTTTAAATAAAAATTGCTTTATGCAATAAGAGGATTTTGCATATTTCAATATATGTTTCAGATACTTTTTTGATTATAATATTATATAAATTTCAAAACATAGAGCTTAAAATATTTTCAACTCGCCTATATCTAAATAGCAGACTGATAGTAAAATTCCTGTATTGTGTCTAGATTCTGTATTTCCAAATAAGATTAATCTTTCTTGACAGAAATTTTGTTAGAGAAATATTTGTAATACTTATATCAATGTTTAATAAAATTTCATCTGGTGAAGAAATTTTATTTTCTTGAATTCTTTATCAATTATGCTTCTCTGAATCATATAAATAAATACTTTATTAATTGTAATAATACCTCTGAAGCATACAAATTTATCGATTAATTAAAGTCATCTAATTAATTACATTTTTATTGAATGTTTGTTTTTAAAATATTTTTGAAGTTTCATCTGCTTAATTGTTTTTACTAATTATGAAGATCAATGTTTCATTTTATAAAAATAACCCTCTTTGTGATAAATTATGTTTAAACTTTGCTTTTGAATTTGTTAATATATCTCTAAGACATTACTATCAGTGGTTCGTTTCCGAAATCTGTTTATAAATTGCGAGATAATGGCTGTCAAAAAGACTTTCAACATCCCAATTTTTAAAGTCAAAATAATATTTGTTTGTTATTCCTTTTCCCTAAATATTTCTATATATCTTTGCATGGAAAGTGGAAAAATTCTTCTAATTTAAATGCATATTTCATACCATACATACTAGAAAATCGGCAAATGTTTCATTTTTACTTTAGAATTAGATGTTTGCATGCATTTTGATCATTTATCAATTTAAAAAGGCATTTGTTGAGAAAAATTGGTACAATACATATCAATCAAAATATTTTCCATTATTTTCTACAACTTTTACCCATTTTCGTCTAATAAGTCTTGCAAATGATTGTCTTCGAATTTTTTTGTCTTCCAGACCGTTCTTTGTGATTGACACCGAAATCAACCAAAATCGATGAAACCAAAATTGACAATTGGGATATGGCGAAGCAGCATCCCCGTAAGTTTCTAAAAATATCTGATGGGCTTCGGCAGCAAATTTATTTAAATCAAACAAAAAAGCAATGAATGTCTAAAACGCAATTTGGAGCGTTCCATGATTAGGGTTTTTATACACTGAATAATTGAATAATATTAAATGGAAAACTTACAAAATGATAATAATAAAGTAACAGTAAATTAGTAAAACACAAAACCCTTGTCATTTATATAGTTACTTCGCACGTTTACCAATAGATGTCGCTGATTAAAATACATACAAGCAACTTATAGATCAACCATTCCCATTCATTTTTTTCCCCCAGTAAATTCATTATGTTAGATATAACTTTTACGAAGCTATTAATTAATGCAAAAACCATAAGCATTTTGAAAAATAATTCCAAAGAAAAAAAATATAGCATAAAAAAACTATTAAATTACGATATTTCTATTTAATTTTATTTATAGCAGAGAAATAATTTTTTGCTGTTGTTGAAAGTCTGCTCCGTTTTTGACTGCAAAGCCTATGATTAAATCTTTCATCAATTTTAATATTTCTCTCATTAAAAATTAAAAATATTGCGAAAATGAACATTCTTTTCTTTGAATCTGGAATAAAATCTAGAATCGCATTTTGATGATTGATAACTTTATTAAAATATGATAGATATTATTGGAAAGTGTGAAGAATCAAGGGCATAATTATTTATAAATCAAAATAGGGAGAAATTACTATTATTTGTGTGTGTGTGTGGGGGGGGGGGGGTTCAGGTAGAGAAGTAGAATGATTGAATTCAATTGGAATCATTGAAAAGTTTTCCTTTATTCTAAGTTTGAGACGGAAGCAATTTTCGTCTTAAACTATTCTTGCTTATTATTTTTAAATTTTTCTGAGAAATTTCATTCTCAAACATCTCGTTCCGATTCTTATTAAATACATTAAGAATGTTAAATATTGTGTTTAAGAAATTTCTGTTACGAAATTTTACCACAAAATGAATGCACTGTAGATTTTCATATTAAGCAAATATTTATAAAAGAGGTCTCTAGAGAAATTGTATTTCTGTAATCTGATAAAAGTTTGCAATTTTCGCAAAATTTCACATATTTTGTAGTAATTTAAGGCAGAAGTCTTTGTAGAATTATTTAAATATATTTATGAACTATCAACAAAGAGATGATTGTACATTTAGAGAAATAATTCTGCTAGTTAAATCTATAATTCATTTGAATTTATTTTTTGTGTGTTAGTTAAAACAATAAATAGTAAAAGGAATGTAAAATATATAACATACAAAGCTTGCAAGGCTTTTAAAATATTTATTTCATTGTTGCCAAAAGTGGTCACCATTAAGGGAGATTATGTTCTTGAGACATAATAAATTTGCTAAAATGTGATACTAAATCAAAAGCATTGAAGCGAAATCAGCACAAATTTTAAAGCATTTCTCCATTTTCCGAAAACATTCAAATTATGAGAATAAAATAAATACAGTTTTGTAACTAAATCACTTTTGCATATTTAGAATAGTTTACAATTGTGACTATATTCATTCCTCCAATTCTTTCACTGCAAAGCACATTTATAAGCCAAAACAGCCAAATGGTAATGAAATCCTCAGCAGAACACATTGCATAGTATTTTTCTAATGCCATATACAATGTACGGGAACAAAGAATCATAAAAGAAAAGTGTTCACGCGAATGAAGCTTAACGCCAAACTTGGCAATCTTAAAATTACAGCAACCCCATGACCCTCTCTTCCGGTCGAGTCTTTCAGGAGTTCATTAGAACGTTCATCCGCATCGGCTCCCCATCCCCCGCAGAAGCTGTAAACGACTTCAGTTTGTAAGGCTTAACCACAGAGAAAGAGATTCTCCTTCTCTGTGGGCTTAACAAAGCCAATCGCAATGCAACACCGCAATCTGCCATGTATTATATGAACTACTCACCGCAAAAGGAGTGTATATAGTGTAAATAAAGAAGTTTAAGCAAAAGTACAGTCCACTGCTCACTTCGAATCAACATATTTATGGTCTGTGCAATCGGAGGAATTACTAGTAAAAATAATCATGGCTGATGATCAAAGAGCAAAAATCTTTTAACAGAAAGAGAAGTAGTATAAAATCCTCTTTAACAAAGCTGAATTCTTTTATCGAAACGGATGATACAAAGGACTCAATAGTGTATCAAACTAAACTGGATAATCTTCTCAGGATTAAACAAAATCTAGAACAGATAAAGGAAGAATACTTCTTCTCAGCCGAGGATTCCAAATTACAAGAATTGGAAGATTCGGTAGAAGAATTAGAAGAACAGTGCGAAAGACAAGAGGTAAGCCTTAAGAAAATATTAGCATCTAATAAGGAACTTTTACCTGCTTCGAACTGTAATTCTCATTCTTATGAAGCATCAAGGAAAACAGAAAGCATTAGTTTCAGACAGCCTGAAATTCCGCTGCCTAAGGTTTCTGGTAATTACCAAGACTGGCAGAATTTTAAAATTCAATTTGAAAATATCATTGACAATAATGATAAATTAACTGAAAATCAAAAATTATATTATTTAAAATCAACTCTTAGTGGTGCAGCCGCAGAAATAGTGACGGTAGAAGAGAGCTATAGCAGTTTGAAAAGCGCTCTGAAAGAACGTTTTGATAATAAACGCTTATGCGTTCAAAGCCATTTCAATGACATTTTAGCTTTAGAAATTCATACATCCGACTCAGCAAAAGGTTTACGAGCCTTTGTGGACAGTTGTCTTAAACATGTTCGAGCTCTTAAAATTATGGGTTTAGAACAAAACTCTTTTTCCGAATCATTATTGATCAATATTTTGATGAAAAAACTAGATAGAGAATCAAGAAGACAATTTGAACTTTCTTTGGTGTCATCTAATTTAGCTACATGGCGCGAATTCATTGAAATTTTAGAGAAAAGGTGTCTTGTCCTTGAAAACATTCAAGGTAGCATTACCGCAAAATCAAAACCGCAACAGGAATCATATAAGAAATCACATTCATTTTTTGTAGGAAATGATTCAAAGAAAGTGTGTATCGCATGTAATAAGTCTTTGCATCCTTTATTTAAATGTGAAGCATTTTTAAAATTAAATCCTGTGTCTAGATTGGATATGATCAAAGGTACTCATTGTACTAATTGCTTATCAGATTCTCATAAAACGAATCATTGTCGCAGCAATCACCGTTGTAAGATCTGTTCTGGCTTTCATAATAGCTTTCTTCATAATGATTCTTTTACAAGAAATAAAAAACAACAGCAACCAGCCTCAACAAATAAATCTAGTAATTATCAAAATACTTCCGATTCTAACTCAAAAACTTTAGCTCAAACAGAAATATCTCCTTCTCTCTGTTCGCAAGATCAACGAAAAACAAAAAATGTAAACTCCTCTATTTTGCCTATTATTGTTTATATTAAAAACGCTGCTGGTCAGAAAATACCTTTACGAGGCATTTGTGACACTGGGTCTCAGAATTCCTTTATCACCACAGAAGTCGCAAATAAATTATCTCATAAAAAATATAAAAATAATGTAACGATTTCCGGTATCAATGGAAAAACGAGTCAGTTACATTCAAAAGTGTTAGCAGAGATTTCAAATAGCGATGAATGATACGTTACAATAGCTCAGTTGCTCGTCATTCCATAAATTACTGAATGCATTCCTTCAATAAATAAAATATTAGAAAAGCAAAGTTTACCGGATGGATTCAATTTGGCTGATACTATGCAAGGTCAAAGGGCAGTTGATATATTACTGTCAGCTTCTTTCTTCTTTTGATATATTAATGCTAGGGAAATATATTTCAGATAATCTGATTTTGCTGAATTCGCGTTTCGGATTTATTGCTAGCTCTGCAAAGGAAGGAGAGTCAGAATTTAATCATAAATTCTGTGATCTTGTTACTCAGAATGATAACTTAGAAAAAATAATGGAACGATTTTGGCAAGTCGAAACATTACATGAAAATCAATTTTCTTTAAGTGAGGATTCAATTTATTGTGAGAAGCATTTCAAGCAAACATACAAACGCAATGAGGAAGGTAGATATATTGTGGAAATGCCAATTAAGGAGAATCCCCCTGTGTTAGGTGAATCAAAACAAATAGCGCGAAATCGTCTAGACAGTTTAATTAAAAGGTTAAACAAAATCCCGCAAATGAAAAAGCTCTATTCTGAATTCATTGAGGAATATGAAGCTCTTGGTCACATGGAAAGAGTAATGGAAGATGAATTACCAGAAATCAATTATTTTTTACCTCATCATGGAGTCTACCGGGAAGGATCCGTAAGCATTCCCCTAAAAGTAGTCTTCAATGCTAGCTCCCCTAGCTCTAATGGAGTTTCATTAAATGATTTATTGTGTAAAGGTGATGTTGTTGAGGACATTTTTGAATTAATATTAAGGTTCAGGACACACAAGTTTGCCTTCACATTTGACATTCAAAAGATGTTTCGTCAGATTTTAGTTGTGCCACATCAAAGAGACTATTTACGAATTTTATGGTTTGATGAAAACTCCCATCAAGAAGTAACATTCAGATTAAAAACTGTGACATATGGCACTTCATGTGCACCTCATCTTGCCATACGCACCTTTAAACAATTATCTTTAGATGAAGCGTCGGACTTTCCGTTAGCATCGGAAATGGTTTTACGCGACCTTTACATGGATGATGGAATTACAGGCGCCCCGGATATCCAAACTGCTCAAATTCTGCAAAAACAGCTGATAAATATGTTCGCAAGAGCAGGAATGTCCTTACATAAATGGACTTCAAACTCATAGGAACTTTTAAATAGTTTTCCAACTTCTAATCCTGAAAACATTTTTCCCATAGATGAGCAGGTTTCAAAGGCTCTTGGCATGCATTGGAAGCCTTTTGAGGATTTATTCATATTCACAGTCAAGTATGAAAATTAATCTATGTTCACGAAACGAACAATTCTCTCAGTCATTGCCAGACTCTACGACCCCTTGGGTCTACTGGGACCAGTTATCTCTAAAAGGAAGATTTTTCTTCAAGAATTCTGGTTGCAAAAACTTACATTTGACGACCCTCTTTCTCCAGCCATTGATAAAGAGTAGAGTCATTTAGTTCAATCCCTTAGGGCTTTTGAACTAATAAAATCCTAAATGAAAATCCTGCAAAATTAATTCTCATTATTTCTCAGACGCCAGTGAAGCCGCATATGGAGCAGTTATTTATCTACAATGCATCAATGCCAATGATATAGTCACATCTAGACTTGTAGGCAGCAAATCTCGAGTCTCCCCATTAAAGATTGTCTCCAGTCCCAGATTGGAACTTTGTGATGTCTTCTCGCCGCTCAACTAAAGGTCAAGGTTGAAACGGCTTTACATCTACAAATTGATAGCACAGCGATGTACACAGATTCTACTATTTCCCTAGTCTGGATTCAAACACCACCACATCATCTCAAGACATTTGTTGCAAATAGAGTGGGAAAAATACAACTGACGCAGAACAACAATTGGCAGCATGTTTCCTCCACTTTAAACCCCGCAGATGTGATATTCAGAGGACTAGTTCCAGAATAACTGATTGACAACTATTTATGGTGGAATGGACCAACTTTCCTTCAAGAATTACCTGTTTCTGTGAATTCTGCTGACCAACAAATGATTGATGCATTTCAAGATTCCCAATTTCTATTGGAACTCACGGACAATACCACTCACACCTTAGTGACTTTAAATTCAGATTTTCTTACTAACTTTTTCAAAATTAGTAATAAGTATAACAAATTAATATATGTTTTCAGTTTTATCCTCAGATTTCTAGGAAACTGCAGAAACAAAAAGATGAAGGGTTCACTCTCCTCAAAAGAAATCGAGGAAGCAGAATTTAAATTAATTTCCCTTGTACAACAAAATGTTCTTGCTGATGACTTCAAAACTTAGAAAGTGGTAAACAGGTAAACCCTTCTAGCAAATTAAAAAGTTTATCCGCTTTTTTAGGAGAAGGTTCTAATGTAATTTGAGTAGGAGGCAGACTTAGAAATGCCGACATACATTTCAGGTAAAATTTCCTATTATTTTACCTAAAACTCATATCCTTATTAAATTAATTATGGAAAGTATTCATTTTAAAAATTGTCATATTGGAGCTCAAACTTTACTTCATTTAACTAGATAGATGTATTGGCCCATTGGGGGCAGAGATATAGCTCGCAGTATTGTTCATAACTGTATTACTTGTTCCCGATATAATCCTCACCTGTCTATTCAAAAAATTGGTGATTTACCCGCAGAATGTTGCAATCCTTCATTACCATTCAATATAACTGGAGTAGATTTCTGTGGTCCGTTTTTTATTAAAAACAAGTTTCCAAGAAAAGGACCTCTTCAAAAAATTTATGTCTCAATTTTTGTATGTTTTGTAACGAGAGCAGTACATTTTGAAATTGTTTCAGATTTAACATCAGATTCTTTCATAGCTTCCCTAAAAAGATTTATGTCACGAAGAGCCAGAATTCTACTATTTTTACAGACAATGGTCGTAATTTTATAGGTGCCCATAATGAGTTGAAAAGACTATACAAGATAGTTAGTAATCCAGATAATGTGTTGGCAGATTACTTAAGCTCAGAAAAAATTAATTGGAATTTCATTCCTTCCTTATCGGCTCACTTCGTTGGAATTTGGGAGGGAGGAGTTAAATCCTTTAAATTTATTTATTAAGAGCTGTAGGCAACTTAAAATTGACTTATGAAGAATTCCTAACAGTAGCAAATCAAATAGAAGGAATTTTAAATTCTCTACCTTTAACACCGCTTTCCTCAGATCTCAATGACTTGCAAGCTTTAGCCCCCGCACATTTTTTAGTTGGAAGACCTATTTCCGCAAATATCGAACCAAATTTAACAGATTTTTCTGATAATGCCTTGAAACGTTGGCAAAGGGTAACTAAAATAACCCAATATATTTGGTTTAGATGACATAGAGATTACCTTAATCATTTACAGCAAAAGTCAAAATGGTACTTTCAAAAGGACAATATTAGTGTCGGTACCATGGTAGTAGTCAAAGACGACAATGTCCCTCTTAATTCTTGTTTGTTAGGACCTGTTGTAAAGGATTTTTATGGTAAAGATAATATTATTCGAGTGTGCCTTGTTAAAACAACCAAAGGGACTTATAAACGTCCAATTACGAAATTAGCCATATTACCAATTGAAACCTAAATGTTCATTTATATTGTGTTTATTGTATTGTATTTTGCATACTTATATATCTAGTAGTTTGAATTTAGTTATTCTGTAGTATTTAGTGTCTTCATTGTATTTTAATGTGATTTGAATTTTATGTACATATTCTTTCATATTGAATCTTGCATTCGTTAATTTAACTTTCAATTTAAGATTTATTGTATTTCTATATGTACTGTGTGCAACGTCTTTGTACTTTTGAGAAACATTGCATAGTCGGGCGGTATGTTCACGCGAATGAAGCTTAACGCCAAACTTGGCAATCTTAAAATTACAGCAATCCCGTGACCCGCCCTTCCGGTCGAGTCTTTCAGGGGTTCATTAGAACGTTCATCCGCATCGGCTCTCCAGCCCCCGCAGAAACTGTAAACGACTTCAGTTTGTAAGGCTTAACCACAGAGAAAGATATTCTCTTTCTCTGTGGCCTTAACAAAGCCAACCGCAATGCAATACCGCAATCAGCCATGTATTATATGAACTACTCACCGCAAAAGGAGTGTATATAGTGTAAATAAAGAAGTTTAAGCAAAAGTACAGTCCACTTTTCACTTCGAATCAACAAAAAAGATTCATCTTTATCCTAATTTCAGAAGATTATCTGTTAGAATAAATGTACTATTGTTTTTAAAATCAGTTGGGAATACCTCATTTTCTTCTGAAATTTTTCCATTTATTTTTATATAATTTTGGAAAAAAGTGCAAGTTAAATACATTTATGTTTTTTCTTAGTTTAAATATAAAATAAACATTGCATTCGTGAAATATCAGAAGATAATCAAAAGTGATATAAACTGAAGTTTCTCTCAAGATTTTTTTGAAATTTTTCTTAATTACAGAGAAGGATTTATTTATAGAATATAATTGTTAGATGTTCTAAAATTATAAACCCTAAGCAAGCGAATTTAATTAAATATCCAGTAAAATATAACATTTTAAATAAAGTTGTAGATCTTATCAATATATATAATATTGTTAGCCTATTGAGTCAATGAAATTTAATATTATTTGAATTGAAAAGTGCTTCTGAATTTTCACAATTAATTTTGTAGAATTATATTACATTTTTTTTATTTTATTTATTAATAGAAAAGGGTTATGATACAATTCGTGTACAGACTGATTCTGATACACGAGAATTCCTCATTATTTCGCCATGTACACTTATACCTGAAACAAATGGTAACAAATCCTTTTCCATCAGTAACATTGAAACTTTATATACTAATAAATAGAAATTTCAAAAAATTGTTATTATTTCTTTCGAAATTGGTTTTCTACCCATAGTTATATTAAGATTATATAGTTATATTAAATATATTTAAAAATTTAAACACGCTCGCACACACAGACACCCCCCTCCACACACAAACACACAAACACAAGATAAGCAGTTGCATAATATTGAGATGTATTGTATTTTTGTATTTGCATAATAAAATAATCTAGCTTTTTGATCGCTTTACCGAATTTATCAAATGAAAGAAAATAAAGTTATTTTTTTCTTTAAAAAATATTTTAACCAATGAGCAGTTGTTCACAAATAAGCTGAAAACATAATACTGAATATTCATTAGGATATATTTCTTTACTAACTCTTACACTTGAAACTTTTATGTGCTGTTTCTTTTAACCCAAACCCTGAATGGGCGGATTTAGATTTTTAAGTTTCTCAGACGGAATAAAATGTGATATGAGTTGTGTACATTTATCAAAGAAATGTGGTTCGTATATAAAGTACAAAACTTAGTCAAAAATTATCATGCTACATCACAAATTCTTTCTCTGTGAGATTAATAACAGAAATTTTTTAAATATAAACATAAATATAAATTTACCAATAAATAAATAAGTTTTAAATGTTGAGTTAAGTAAAAATTGTACTGCTATATTTATATAATACAAACGCTTTTAAAGATATAGCTACTCGACAACGCCAGAATGCATTTATCTTTTAGATAATTAATTTAATTTCTGTAACAAAACAATAGCTCGTGTATATATATATATAGCAGGATCATACATTTAATTAAACTCTATAGAAAAATAAATATTATAATGTAAATATTTTCAAAGAAGCTAGAAACTCATATAACTGACTAGGCTAAAAAATATTCATCTGTAAGCTAAAAAATTCTTATTTCAATGAGCTCGTTTTTTTTTTTTTTTTTTTTTTTTTTTTTTTTTGTAAGAAATTGAACTGATTTTCAGCATTGGCTCAACATAACGGGTTCGTTGAAATAGGAAATAAAAATCAGTATCATATAAAGAAAAACAATCAATATTCTGAGTTTAAGGATCGAGGTCACCTTTGTGTTCTGGCAGAAAATTTTAGTCATAGAAATATTTACAGAAAATTAAAAAAGAAAAAAAAACTCCATTCGTCAAATAAGTTAATTTATATAGGTATTAAACAAGTCAAGTTAGCAAAGTTAAACTTATATAATCATTGAGGAAGAATCTTAGATTAAAAAAAATATTGAATTTATTGCTCTATTAAATCAATAACACTTAAAAAAGGTCACACAAATCTTTCATACTTTTGATTAAAAAATAACAATACAATTTATTATACATATTTTACAGAAAATTTATTAAAGAAGACTCATTTTCTATATAAGCAAGTCTTATTATAATTTGAAATGTTTCGTATTAGATAAAATCCAATTAGATGAAAACCAAAGGAACTGTTCTGGATGTTCTTGATAAGGAACTCTTCTTGATGAAAAAAAAGTTAGAAGTTTCAGCATGATTTCATTAATACAATGATTATACAACTATATACTAGCATTCCCTAGAACAATCTCCAAGATTAAACTGCCTCAACCGAATTCGGTGCTATTCAAATAGAACTGAAACGAGTTTACATTAATCTCAATGCCACGCTGTCTTTCCTCTTCCAACACTTGAAGCTTACTGAAACATGCTTGTCTTCAATAAACCCTTCCTCAGCGTACGAGATGTTTACAAATAATTCCACAATGGATCTCAGTCAACAGACTTAAACCACTCTGCCAGAGAGTGAAATTGAATGTCAATGATAAGAGTAGAAGAACCCTTTCAAGTTATTTTCAGATCAAAGAATAGGGAAATTATTTGACGATATTTTAGAATTCACCGTGATTTATAGCTATATATATATATATAGATCTATGATTGTGTTGTTAAAGGTGTAGGTAGTTTTGATGGATTATTGACAATAACTTTCAAATAGTAACTCTCAAATATATTTTGAATCCTGCTTGATAGGGGAATTTACCAAGAGAAGAAATGATCGCTTTGGCTGTCGCAGCTGTTGAATATATTGAATTAAATCTGAAGACATAAGTGGAATTTATGAAGGAATATATAAATTGTATTCTATCTTTCATAAAAAATTGAGTTTTCAAATATGGTTTTTTATTCTTTTAACTATCATTTTTCCTTATTCAAATATTTGGTGGTTACTTTATTTCGTAAAATGATATTTGTCACGCATATGTATCATTTCCGTATTAGACAAACTTAAAAGAAAATGTTTTAAGTTAATTTTTTATTGCGTCATATTTTAATTGACTTGTTCGTAATTTTTATATATGCCATGTCTTTAGAACATTATACAATTCTTTATCGCAAAAGCTTATTAACTCTTTGATTTTATCTCGAATTGTTTCAGCAATAAAGAGATGTTATGACAATAATAATAAATATTTAATACTTTAAAAATACATTTAAAAATGTTTCATATGGTATCCAAATGAATAATAGTAGGTTAATAGCTAAGTATTTTTTGACTATCATTAATAATAATTAATAAAAATAATTATACTTTCAGTATTTTGATGATCAAATTTTTTAAAAATATTTATTGCATATAATAAAAATGAGATAAAATTTAAAAAATCTGTTGCTATAAATGATATTGCTTCAATTTCTTTTTTTACATTGTGAAAATTACATTTTTGTTAGTAATTGCATAACATTACATGTTCGTAAAAATTTCAATATCTTTCAAGGTTACCTTCTTTACCTTGTTTTTCAGAATCTTTTTGCTATTCCGTCAATGATTCGACTAATTTCCTCATTTGTTTTTCAAACTGTATTTTGATTAAATCATGAAGGTATTCAAATTTTCTAAATTAAACGTTTTTAATTTTTAATTGAACTTAAACAGATAGATGTTTTTTTTATAAGATCACAATTTTAACTAACTCATTATTTATATTAAAGAAACTAAGCATATAATGTTTTTCAATTCTGAAACTACATAATGACACATTCTTTTTTTTAAAAATTACCTTTTAAAAAATTTGATAATTTCGTTTTTAGAAATTTATAATTGTTAGAGCGAGTCCTAAAAAATCGTTAAAAAAAAGAAATTGGTGACAAGAATTACCAATTAAGCTTATTCAAGAATCAATAAAATTTACAAGGAATTATTTTTTTTCAAGGACGACAACAGTTAACCTGAACAAAAGTTTACATAAAGAACTAAAAGAAAGTAAAAATTCATCATACTTTTTATATAGATCAATTTAAAGAATTGTATTGTTTAATTAAGAATTAAGCTAAAAATGAGGTCAAATTTGATGTCTTTAGGCATTTGTATTTCCTTATTATTATGAATTATTATTCGTCCCTCCCTCCCTGAGTTCTTTGACTATTTTAATCGAGAAGAAATGAATGCTTTAAAATAGAACTAGCATTTTCAATGTGAAAAGTTATATGATCCTAAAAAGGAAATGATGGTTCATGCAATCATGGGTTGAAAGTTTTTATGTTTTCATCAGAGTGCAATTCCCTGGCATTGCATATCTTCGCAGATGACTTCTGATCACGCGCATGATGATTTGACTTATTTTTCAACTGAAAAGATTTCACTCATTGACATATTTTTTGCTGTATAATAATTTAATTTTTTTATCTTTTCATTTATACTTTCTCCAGACGTCAAAGAATTTCAAAACATTTGGTTACCATATTTGAGAAAAATTTATACTTGGAAGTATTTGTCTGATTGCAATAATTAAGGGAAATAAACAGTTGTTCCACATTTTATAAAAATTCTGCTTAATTTCAATTGGGAAAAATGTTTTTAAATGGTGACGAAAACTCTATTTTATATTGATAGAATCAAAATATGCATTTCTGAAAAAGTTAAGAAATCTACTTCTTTTTACAATCTTATGAATTCTATTTTATAAAGTATTCTTGACACAGTAGTATTAAAAAATTCATTTAACTATGACTAAAACTTATTGACATATGAAACTTTGAAAATTGATATTGAAGATGAAATTAACAGATTAACTCTGTTAATCGAAAGAGATGCCATGCGATCTTTTGCAAATTACAATTCTGCAGTATTGTGTTATTTTTTTTTCAAATTGTTCTTTAAAATTAATTTATATTCGACCCCTATTAGAATCATTCAGTCATTATTTTAATCCCAGAATGATAAAATTTTTAATATATATTTTAGACTCAAAGGATAATTTAGTAAATATGATTGATAAGACAGAGTTACCGTATAAAAATTCGAATTCTTATATATTTGAGTGGGTGAGTGTTTAAATGTTATCTCTCAAACAACATAAAATATAACTATCCCAGTCATAAAATGGTTTTTCTAAGTGGAACTTTATCTCTATTTCTAATGGTTTAGAAATTAGCTAATGGATCTTGATAAGATCAAACATCCCTACATGTCGACGTAAATTCAATTCAAATTAGTTTAATTTTATAAGAGGCATTTTTCATTATTTTATACTCCAGGAAAACGTACTTCTCTGGAATATAAAATGTTTGTAGAATGCTAAAACAAGCATAAACTGAAAAATTTTGCAATTGATCTCTTTATAGATTTCAGTAATAATAGCAAATATATCTTTAAATTACAATAGAAAATTTTTGAAAAAAGCATATGTGTCAAGAGACTAATGAAATAAGTTTCGTCTCCAATATTTTAAATTTATTTCGGGATTTAGTAAATGGATATGTTCTTGTTTATTCAACATATTCAATGGAACATATTCAAGAACATATTCAATGGATATGTTCTTGTTTATTGTCTATTTTACTTGTTTCTAAAATTAGATTCCATGAATTTTCAAAACTGGTCTGGATAGTTCTTAGAATATTTGTATTTTGTATTTGTATTTTGATGCATAGTTGTTTGAATTGATATCAATACTATTGCTCTCAAAATTATTTTAACAAAAGAGTTTTATTTTTAATGTTATCGTTCTCTCACAATGATGAGATTATTATATTTTGAAATGACGTAATCTGCTGTAAATAAAAGGCAACTAATATAGTTTTCAAACATACAAATAAATAAAAAAATATTGCACTTAAATTCGAAGTAGCAAATGAAATAAATATAGCCTGACATTTCTGATTAACCTTTCGTTCTTATTTTAATATTTAGATTCAAATATACTGCTCAAGTCCTACAAATAAGAATTGAAGCAAACTAACATTTGGAAATAGAATTATTAAAGTAGTCAGCTGTCTTAACATTCTTTTTCAGACGATTTAGAAGTATCAAGATGCTACTGAAATAATGCATGACCTTTATTATTAATGTATTTTGTAAGAATTTAGTTAAAAAAATTTAATATATTTAAAGGTTTATTTAAATATCAACAATCCAAGTAATATTATTACTAAAATATGTGAATAAAATTAAAATAAAATAATGGGTCACCATTGAAAGATAAAGTCAACTCATTATAAATAAATAATTCAGTAGAATGCTACGTATACATCAAATATCCTTGTGTAATGATGATCAGAGGAGAAAACTACTTGCCAAAGAATATACTGTATTTTAATAATTAAGAAATCTGAATTGCAATTAATTTTATGATTCGTTCTATAATTCTTCTATAAAGCGTTTTCAAAAGTAAAAATATTTATATAAGCGACAATAAATTTATTTGAGAAGTCATTGAAAAACTCGTGTCATAAATTGAAAAATCTCGTAACTGTTAAAAGAAAATTTCCCTTGAAATAAATATTTTATTATTTTAATATTTTTTTCTTTTCATTTTCCAGAAATTGTATATGAGGCGAATATTTGCTATGATATATAGTATAATTTAGAGACAACATTAATATTTTTTATTCATTTTAAATGTTTATCTATGAGATATAATTCTTAGTTTTGTGTTATTACGCTGCATAAAAAAATAAATATTAATACTTTCATAATATATGAAGGCTGCTTTTCATAAATAATTTCAAATTCTATGAATAATTATGATTTATAATTCTTTTCCCAATTTATGCAGATAAACAATAATGGACAAAAGAGTTGTTTGTCATAATATGGATAAATTATGCAAATTTTGACAATTTAATTCTATTTAAGTGCAGGTAGCGTTTTAAAATTATATATATTTACGCATCAATTGAATATATGTAAGGTATTGCCCTTTAATTGATTTATCTATTGATGGTATAGGAATATTTCTCTTTTGGTCCTTTTTAATATATCTTTCATATTCCACCCGGTTAAGCTCATATATTAATTTTCCAATTCAAAGAATTTTATTTTATAAAAATGATTCTATGTGAAAAATTAGCTTTAATTTTTATTGTTAATAATATTCTGTCCTCATGGTTTCATTAATGTTTCATTTCTAAATTTAATTTATAATATACTTGTTATTTATTTTTATTATACCTAAAAACATCTCAAAAGAATACTATCATTCCGATATTTTAAAGATGAAAAAGTAAATATTAATTGTTAATTTTTGGTTGTATCTTTATTTTTAAGTCTTTGGATGAACATTGATTAAAATTCTTCTGTTTTAAAAACATTTCACCATATTATATTCAAATATGGTGAAAGCTGCACCTCTATTGAAAAAAAATAATTCACTCTTCTTTCTTTTCTTTTTATAATTCATTGCGACAGAGTTAATTTTTAAAAAAACTATTTTAGAGACGCAAAATCCCTTGACTTCTTACAAAAAAGGATTTTTGAAAAAAATCGCAAGGATTAAAAAAAAAAAAGAGATTAACGTCCAACTCTTCTGTTTAGTGGATAATTTTCTTAATAACTGAGAAGTAATTTTTTTGTCATCGTTGGAAGTCTTCTCTGCGTTTGATGAATGCACCGATGTTTATCGTTTATCAAATTTATTAGTTAGCTCCTCAAAAAAAAAAAAAATAATAATCTGAAAAGAACATATTTTTTTATTTTTTAAATCTGGAATACAATCTAGAAAGCGAATTTCGATGATTAATAGCTTCAGTGAGAGATTAGATTGTTGTGGAGGAAGTGGTGAATTGTGGGGAGGATTACTTATAGCTCTGAAAAGGGAAAATATCTTACATTATTCTCTGAATAGACAAGCATAGAGTCCAGACTGACTCAATTCATTAAGAATATTTGGAAGGTTTAACTTTGTTCTAAATTTAAAATTTTCGTCCCGAATCATTCTCAATGGTTACTTTGAAATTAGCTTGTAGTAAATGAATCTCAAACATTGTACTTCTATTCTTATTGAATAAACGAAGAATATTGTTACAAACCTGCAATTCTGCTTCCCAGCATAGTTGGTTCCATCAATGGAAAGAATGTTTTACAGTCATCTGTATGGGACAGAGTCTTGGCGTCGTGTCGGGGGTCCCAGAGCTTGGCGACAAACTTAGCGACCATTTGGCGACTTGGCGACCAATTTGGCGACTTTGGGGCCAAAATAGATTATACCCGTAACTTCGAGAATTTTCCCGATCCGGCCAGTAGGAACCGAGATACGCCTCGAACGTTCCTGATTGGTTGAGAGGCTTCTAGCCCCGCCTCCTGAGACCTATAAAATTAACATGGAAACCCCACCTTACTTATATTAAAAATAAATTTCGTGAACTAGCAAGAAAATTCTACCCCCTTATCTCACGAAATTCCAAAATGAATAGGGAAAACAAATTACTTATTTACACAGCCTACTTGCGTCCAGTACTAACCTATGCCTGTCCAGTGTGGGGGTATGCTGCCAGAAGTAATCTTAAAATTATCGAACAACAGCAAAATCAAATTATTAAAAATATATGTAAAGCACCCAGATTCTTCTCTAACTCTGAAATCTATAAAGCAATAGAATACCCGCCACTTAAAAAATTCATTCAAAAACTCGCCACTAACTTCTTTAAAAACCTTGAAAACATCGATAACGAAGCAATAAAACTAATCCCTAAATATGAGGCCAACCCGCGTATTAAAAGACCTAAAAACGTCCTCCTTTAAAAAGTCTTAACCCTTTCAATAACGATCCTAACCCTTTTACTTACCTGCTCTTATCATTGTAAACAACCCACGCTCATGGCGCCATCTACCGTTATTAAATTAAACCTGTAATCTTCCCGGCAATTGACAACATCGCTTAGTCCCTTTTACTACTGCCAGCATACCCACTCACCCACTCCACCAGTAACAACCAATAGCAACTCGCCATCCAGTTATCCTCCTTAATACAACCAATCATAACGCACGCTTCACCATCACTGAATCTCAATTACCCAGTCAATCCTACAACAGATTCATGCCAAAATATTAAAAGTAAAGCTCTATCAGCCACATCATTAAGGGGATAGTCCTACTCAAGGACGGGTGCCCCGACAAGCCTACCATCGAAGTCGAAGTCAGAAAAAGTCAGTCAGTAAGAGTCGAGAGTCGGTGAAGTCCGAAGACAGATTAGACGGAGTCAGTCGAAGAAGAGTAGTCGGAATCGACGGAGTCAAGCCAGTGCTGAACTGAGTTGTGCGCTACTGCCTGCAGTAGATTCTGGTTGTATGCTGTTGTATGCTACATGTCTCGGGTGAAGATAATCGTCTTCTGTGCTGTATATAGTTGTCGCTTTTGTGCTGTCCTGTGTGTCTTCGTGTAAATAAACGTTGTTGTTTTATTTTCTACTGCCGTCTGCTGATTGAGCGTTCTGCACACCAGATCACTTCCACTATCCAAACGAACCCCGGCAGAAAAATTCGTAACAATATAAATTATTGAAGAAATTTTTGAAATATATATTTAGCGAAATGAATGCATTCTAGAATATAATTTTTAACGAGGTAGCTATTATAGAAATGCTTAATAAGAAAATACTAATAAGACAATAAAAAATTTCAAGATTTATTATTCTTGAAAGAAAAGCTTTTCACAAGGTTAGTAATATAATTTATATTAACTTTGGTATAAGATTTTAAAATAATAACAATGATTTCATTAAGCACAGTATGCTCACATATTTTAACTAATATTTTTTTTATTCAAATGGCAAATGGATATTAAAATTTTCAGATTGTTACGTTCTTGACATTTACATGTTAATAATGCATTTTAGGCAATTATAAAGATTTTTTATAAAATAGAATGTTCTGTGGAATAAGTTGGTTGTCGAAATTAGCCTTGCAGGATGACGAGATTACAAGTTCAGTCATTTATACTGAATAATATTCCTTTCATTAATTTTTAATGAATTTAAATGCCCATGCTTAGCTGGTACTTGATTCCTACCTACGTAACATCAGAACATGAATAATTAAAGTGAAAAACGTGGTGTCAAATAGTAATTAATTGGCTATTTAGTGCACTTTGAAATCACTTACTGCACCATTTAACGACGTATTTAGAACTTGTAGCGAATTGGTATGAGTGAGGATAGAACCTGGGACCTTGTAGTTCCAGTAACATGACCACAATACAAAAGCAATTGCGCTTGTAGCGTAACTGTTAACTGGCTTATAAGCTTTCACTACAAACTAAAGAGCAGCTCGCTAAAGCTGCTGGAAACGTGAGAAAAAATAAAATTAAAGTTATAGAGGATCATCCATTCATGGATTCAATATCAAATGAATGCCTGCGTTTCATGTCTAAATCTAATGGTGTTGTTCACCCTTATTATTAAACTTTTTTTACAACTCTAAAACTAAGTTTTTATCAGTGGGCTATACTGTTTTCAAGAGACATTAAATTTGAATTTCTATAAGATGAAGTTGTAAATGGTTTCATCATATTTCAAATAACCACATTAATTAGACGTCGTTTTATTATAGTAACTGTCGCAGTAGTTCTGAAAGGGGTTATACTGATTGGTCAGTTTTGTCTTAATATTTTGTCTTCCCTTACGATATTCAAACTAATAAGGGGTATAAAAAATATCTATCAAATTTACTTGATAATTTTAAGTGTTTTTTTTTCTAAAAAAACTGAATTTGATCTTATATTCTTGAATCCTTGATTTTTCTTGAATTAAAATAGTATACGTTGGAAAATAATTAATAATCTTAGGTACGATTTTCATATTCTTAAATTTTGTGCTAATCAGAAATTTAAATTGTTACAGAATATTAAGAGATAGTTTACGAATAATGTTATGAAATATTCCGAATTTTCAATCAGTTCGCTAAAATCTTAACAATTTTCAATGTGGTAATTGAAAATCAAAAACAAAATAAAGTAATGCGTATGTGAAACAAATAATCGATTATGATAATGCAATACTATGAATAATTAAATGCTTCTATTTCGTTAAAAAGAAACAATTTATTAAAAATAATGAAGCTGAATGAATCAACTTTACTTAGTTTCCTTTTGTATGGTCAGAGCTCATGCAGAATGAAGCATAATTGAGGCAACGATAAAGTGTGACTTTAAAATATGAAATTTAATCAATTCTGTAAGTATTAAGCCCTTAAATTTTTTTGATAAATATTAGAACCAGCGAATTTTTGTCTTCATGCATTGAAATATGAAATATTACAGAGTAAATTTGCTTCATTTGAGATTAAAAATAGAATAAAAGAAATGACAACAATCAATAAAGGCAAGTTGATGAAGAAAGACGTGTCTCTAATTTTTTCAATTATTGAAGCAAATTTATAAGATAAAACTCTTCTTTGATAAATGCTAGCAGAATGAATCCTCACTAGCACTGTAAAGGCAGAATATCTTTACAGTGTCATCTATAATCTGCTTTGGTAAATAATAATAAAGAAAAAACATTCATTTCGATATTCATTTCTGATCGTGAGATAGTTGTATAAATTTGTCGTTTGTTGCCAGATTTTTAATTCATTATTATTTAATGCTGGAAGAGAATATAAGGGAAATAGGAAATGTTTATTTTTAATTAGTTAACATCAAGAATAAACCGAATGATTGTATTTGAAAAATGTAGGAACAGAGAAATGGCGATCAATTGATAATTCTTCTAACAATTTCTCAAAACAGAATTTAATCAGAATTGCAAATATATTTTTGGAATAAAAGTGTGAGATAGTTTTAAGGAATTATATATTCCCAATAGAAAAATAAAAGAAAGCGAAAACAGAAAAATAAAAGAAAGAGAGAGGTGCAATTATTTAAATAATTTTAGAAGGTAGATCAAAATCTGTTGCCTTAGTTGTTAAATGTATGATTTTTTTTTGTTTTTAAAATTAGTGTAAAGTTTACTGTAATAAGGAAACAAAATATTTTAAATTATATTTCTTGTTTCAATCTTATAGGTCTTCACATTTTTTCAAATATCCTTAAATAAAATTTATTTGGAAACACGTCTAGAGCAATCTGCCCTCCCCCCAAATAATTTAGCATTTATTTCTATAATTTATGTTATTATGCGTAAGATTTTTATGTTGTGTGCAGCTTTATTTTTAATTTAAAGGAGAAAAATCTATTGCACCAAATGATACAAATAACTTTATTTTCTCCAGTCGGAAACGATTTTAAAAGCTGCTGACCGTTAATTTTCCAATCAGTTACTAATAATCCTTAAATAATGATATAAATTTAATTAAATATGATAGCGGAAACTTTAATATGCTTTTACAAAATTGAAGCAGTCAGATTTGGGCCAGTTTTTAAAAACTAAACGTAATTTTCACAGTAAGAAAACCATTCTCAATATCAATAAGGATAAATAAAATTTGTCTAAATATTAATATCTTTCCTGCGTCTTGTTATTTTAAAACCAGCTTAGAAAATAAATCTAGGGTGGTGACATATGTTTTTTCTAATGCAATGGCATGCATGCACAGCGAAAATATTTATAATTAATAAAAAAATAATGAGTTATATGACAGTCATAGGAAATCTAAAATCTTTTATTGTAATTAGAAATAAAAAAAGGCATTTTGAAGGCATTTTCAAAATTTTAGATATGTATAAGTTAAAATAAAGTAACATTTTAATTTCTTTTAAAAATATATATTGATTGAATGCAATTAATGCTTTGACGTTTGAAATTTATATATATTTAAAATTTTAGCATTTCTTTATCATGTTCTTGATAATTTTTTTGATCACACTTCTATGAAAAGAATAATTTCGAACATTTTAAATTGAATGAAAAATCAATGATTTAATAGATTACTGTGTCTCGTGTAGTCATCAACGGTATTGATTTCTTTTAAAAAAATAAACATTTAAATACGCTATATGACCTTGACATAGGGCGAAATGCCTTCTATAAACTCGATAATTTTATTCCTTTTCTTTTGAGTAAGTATGTTTATGAAAAACAAAAATCATTGAAAAAAACACAAGAGAAGTTCCAAAAGATTATTTTTTATTTTATTCAGAGAAACTGTTCTTTATTTTTTACACGACCTGAAAGATTACACATTCTGTTATGAAAAACAAAAACTTTACTAGATTTATTTTTAAAACAAAACAATCTTATTGTTTAAATCTCATTACCCATTTTTTACATCAGAGAAATTCAGTCATTTTTTTTTCTTCAAAAAGAAGAACGAGAGCATTTAGATTTTTCTATTTCTTAAATGGAAATGAAGCAATTTACTTTTGTTTAGAAATAATGCAATTCGTATATAAAAAGAAAAATTAGTTTAATGAATTCTTATTAAATTAGTTCCCAAATAAAATTTCAAGATTTTGTCTTTAGTAATATTTGTTTCAGATATTACGACAGAATATCTGATAAATTATAAGGAAGAACAAACTGATTTTAGTATTTTGATATCTATTCCTTTTATTTGAAGATCAATTATTTCTAGAATAATAAAATGAAGTTTTACCTGCTGTAATGATTGCTTTTAATTTATAATACACAAAAAATATATATAAAATGCTTATGGATAAAATTGTAAATCAATAAAAATAGCTTTCGAGTTTATACAATAAATAAAAATAAATCTCTATAGCTAAAAGGTTTTAGAAAATAAAAACATTTTAAATTCTGAAAATTATTTTTTACTAAAAAAGGTTATTCTTTCCATTGCACTTTTCGAAATGGAAAAAAAATAACTATCAGTTTAAGATTTTTTTAAAAAAAATTGGAATTTGAATATTGTAAAATATAAAATGTAATGCATTATTATATAAAATTATATATAATTGTTAATAAAATATAGTATTATTATTAAAATATAATCATCCATAATATAAAGGGCGAAGAACTGAAAGATGCTTTTCATATAATTTATTTTTCTAAAAAGGAATTATATTTTGATGATAGTTTAACTTACCTTTTACTCATAAGTATACTTTTATTGAGATTTGAAAAGTAATTCAAGGGAGCTCGTATTTTGCATTTTAAGTGTGTGTATAAAAATAAAAATGAATGTGTTCTAACAAAACAGGACAAGTTTTGTATATTTTTTGTTCATGATTTGCTACTTTGTGTAATTTTGTTATTGCACCTTAATCTTATTAAAAGAAAATCGCAATCTTTCTTTTCAGCTAAAAATGTTAAATTTGATTATTTCTGAAGTTATATTATTTAATTTTCAGTGTAGAAAACATTTAGACATAAAGATTCTGTTTGATAATTTTTAATATTTTAAAATTAGTTAATAAACAATGCATTATACATAGGCTACCTAAAATTGTGTTTACAGAAAACTTTCTTACTGTATTAGTTGTATAGAATCAGAACGAATTAGCTTTATTATTCAAGAGTTTCAACTTTTCATTCTTTTGCACAATAAAGCATTGAAAAGATAAGATTTGTTAACCTTCAATCAAATATGTAAGTTCATTAGTCATCCAGTATGAAGATTTCTTTTGCATTTTTTCATATTCTGTGGTGCAGTTCTCTTTCTTATTCTCCGTATCAGCAAATAAAGTAGAAATATACCCAACCTTTAATATCCAAAAATTTCTTCTGAAAATTCGTGAAAATTCTTAAAGCATAACCTATGAAAATTAGTCTTTGAAGAATCACTTTTTTGTTTGATTTTAACTTTGATTATTGAACTTGAATATTTTCTTGTTTATTAAAATGAAATTTTGTTACTAAGTTTTGATACATTTCCATTTGTGATAGAGGTTTGAAATGTTGTGTTCTTGAATATTTTCGATTGCAATAAACATTATAATATATTCAGAATTTAATTATTTGTTGATCTTAATCTAAAATTTGATTCTGTTCTAGTAGCGCCATCTAGTAATGAGTTAGAGATCCTAAAGCAGACAATAATAAAAATAAAAGGAACTCTGTTTTTCAACTAAAACAATTAAACTATAAATTCGAAGGGCATTTTTAAATAATATGCCTTTTATTGCCGATATCTATGCTGTTTGATTAAAATGATTTTCTCCAATTTTTTGATAATAATGACATGAGCTCTTCTTTAAAAATAAGAATATTATTTAAAAAGTAAATTAATTATGATAGAAATTGTTATGAAAACTGAAAAGTGTCTGTTCAAAAGACTGTAGTAAAGTGTAATTTCGAGATATTTATTTAAAAACAAATTTTAATTCTTTCACAGAATTGTATTAGAATAATAATTTATTTCACATACTTTAAAAATTCCTTTCCTTCCTAGTTTTGATAATACTAAGCTCCATTTGAATTCAAAAACTAAATAGCAGTTCTGCAACTGAGCTCTTTTAACCGATTTGGTTATTAACTAACGCAAATAGAGAAATATTTTCCGGCAAGAGTAATAACAAGCTTTTCACGGATTATGAATCTTTCCCAAATAAACACTCGCGCATTTGAAATTTCTCGTCAGTATAGTGAGTAGGGATTAAATGCATAATTACACATCCTGAGTATGTTATGAATATCCCATGAGCTTTTGCACTCTCCTTCAATTTATTCAAAAGTTTCCTCTTGGCACAGAGGAAATGTTTTTGAATATTATATGCTCACATTATGGAGGAAATGTAATGTTGCTACTTCGATTTTAATTTTATCAACTATATTTCATGAACTCTGAAAGAAGAATTATTAGAAATTTAAAGCCTAGTGTGGAAAAGATAAATAGGGTTATCACATGTTTATAACTTACTAATTATTTGGTAGTTATGATAATTAAATAAATGTTTATCAAACCGAGCGCTTTGGAAATGTATAAAAGCAATGGAATATGGTATAAAACAAAAATATAAAACTGAAGCATCTAGTTTAAACATTTGAATTAGATTTAAGATTGCGCTACTATATGGTATGCTTCATAATACAGAGATAAAATGCTTTTAGAAATTTTTAATTTATTTAATTAATGGTACACAAATGAGTACTTCAGAACAACATACCAAAAAAGTTGCCATGTATTTGCAATGTAAAAATGTACTTAATATTAAAAATATGTTATTTATGATAAAATTCACAAAAGCAGTTCCTATTTTTCTCACATAAGTTGTATGTCACATTGTATACATGTATCTTACTCGAGGTTTCACCTTATTATCCTTGCATTATTACACTTCAACGAATACAGCAATTTTGCATCTCTAGGAAATACTCAACCCTGTAGTAATACCGCTTTCAGAGAACAATTTAAACTGGTATTGTGGATCCGGATGTTAATAAATCATATTTTTTGAACTTGCATTTAGCAAAAATGCACAATTGAGTACCAAAAATTTTTAAAAAGATAATAATAACTTCAAATAATGAGCATAAAATATTTGTAAATTTGGAAGTGAATGAATATGCAAGTAATTGAATGATCTATTAAAGGAATTTATGAAAAACAATATGAAAATTTATGATATTTTGGATCTACTGATATTTATAAAATCAATAGAAAACACAAAATACCAATCCTCCAACCCAAAACACTTGTTGCATTCTGTCAGTTTTTATTTCACACCAATGAAAACGTGTTTATTAAATATGCCGTCAATCCTTATAACCCCAAATTTTGAAAGGAAAAAAAAAGGCTACTTTTGGTACATTGTCTACTGGAGGAAAAAACCACATTAATTATATTATCTATGCGGAACAAAGCCCACATAGTTCTCTAGCTCCAAATAATTACATTGTTTAATGGATTATTCTCTAACCGGAGTTCTCTAACCTCATAGTTCTCTAACCGGAATCAATTACATTGTCTGTGGAGGAATAAAAGTCGTATCATAGCTCCCTAGCCCCATCCAATTACATTGTCTGTAAGGAAAAAACCACATTATAGCTCCCTAGCCTCAACAAATTCACGAATTTTTATTTCATCTGAAAGCTCATGACGATTCTCATTTCAAAGCACGTGCCATGAATATAGATATGTGACCAAGCATTGCTTTTCTCCATTTTTCTCAAAATAAAACCTGGCTTCTGTCCCCGGCTTAAACAAGTACACAGATGATAATTAATTTCGGCATTTCACTGATATAGTTAACCCGTTAGAATAATCGGTATATTATATAATCAGAATTTAAAATAGGACATTAATTAGTTTTATAAGTTGAAGTAAATGGTTATAATGCTGATTGACATAACGAAATTAATGGCATTTATAGACGAAGAGCTGATAGCTACAGGAAGCTGATTAAATTTGTATTTCAAAAGCTCGTCTTTATAAGCAAATGTGATTGATAATCCGGAAGTGTCTCGTATATTTCCATAATAAAACGAGTTATATCTTTAGCTTAATAATAAAGGGAAAGAATCGAAAGTTATATTCTATTTCGTTTGAATTATTGAATAGGATCTGATACAATTCTACGATTTTGCATAAAAACTACATAATTTCACCTCTAATCTTATTATTTATTTCAGATAACGTTTTAACATACAAAGATTTACCAAACAACGATTCCATCTAAAGGTATTTGTGATTTTTGTGTAAAAACACTTAACAAATTACATACATCGTGTACTTTGTGTTTTGAAGCATCCTGTTAATGCACAAAGAGAAATAATTTTGAATATGGTGATATAAAACATCCTATTAACTACAAGTGGGAAAATGAAAATTCATGAGATCTATAAACGTATTCTCGTTTCTTTTCAGATTATAGTTATTGCTTATAGTTTAGTTACTATATGATTAAATGTAACCCATGCTGAAGAGAATAGATGCTAGCTAAATACGGCTCTAGGAATTCCACCGTAATTCTCGGTGTTAATGTCATAACTCTTGTAATTTAAATTTCACTAGATGCCTTAGCAGGGCGGGATTAACTCATTTATAATTGTAATTACATTTCGAAATTTCTTATTTGAAAATACAATGAAACAATCTTTCATTTGCTTTATAGGTTCAAGCAAGAAATTAATGAGAATTTAAAACAATATCCAAATAATAAATATTAAATAAATATATATTTAAGATTCAAATATATTCGTATTGAGCTATTTAATTTCTTTGTTAGTGTGTCAGTCATAAAGATATTACATTTAGATCTATACATTGTATTTTATTGAAACCTAAGATTATATATATATACAGAAACGAAACCAAATAAAGAAATTCTTTCTAATAATAAACGAGAAACATTCAACCGTCGTTAACTATCTTTTCCTGCCGATAAAAAAAACTACATAATCATTGGATGTCATGTTAGAATCATTGATTCATTATTCCGAAATGAAAGACTAGGTGGAATTTATATGATCAAAATGAACATTTTCTTTCTTATTCTATTTCTCTATTTCTTGAAAAAAATAATAAAAGGAATTATATTTTTATAAAGTAGAACTGAATTCTTCATGAGAAACTTAATTTTGTTATTTCATTCATTCTTTCTTTTTTAAAATTCTTTCTTGGTATGGTCTTTACTTTTGCTAAATTTGTTCTGCTGTATTTTTTCTAATCTGTCTTACTTGTTTATGCTTTTTATTACAATCTTATGCTTTTTTATGATTTTTATATCTGTTTTGTATTAATTTCTATCTTATTTGTTTATATTTATTTGTATTTTAATTCGCTTCTTTTCCTTGCTCATCAAGTTTCCATAAATATGATATTTTCATTATTTAGCGTTTGCAGACAATTTGTTGGTTCCATTCCTATTAATTATCAAACAAAATCTATTCAAATTAAAGGTAGTATATTTTTTATGACTCTCCCCTCTCTTCAGAAATGATAAATACGAATTAGTGTTTTGTTACAAGCCGAAGTATAATTACATAAAGCAAATTGATATTTATATAAGAGTACAACTAAAAACAAGCTTAAAAAATTTTGGAGTTATTTACATCACAAATACAGAGGTTAAAACGTTATGTAATATGGTGAGAGGTGCAATACAAATTAGAATACAAATGAAATTCATACAAAACAATAAGAAATGCAAAGCAAATAGTACAAAATAACACTAACTTAGGAAATACGTGCAAATAACAGAAAAAAAAAAGAATTACAACAAAACAATTCTATAAAAGCTACAAAATCAATTTTTAATCTTAATTTCTTATTATCAAGATATATAGAAAAAAATGATTTTATATGAATTTTAGAAAAAAAAATAGCCGGAATAAGAAAATAACTTTTTTCAAAAACAAGAAAAGCAAATATTTTTTTAAATATCTACTAATAATAAAGGTGAAGGTGTAAGAGTTGACCAGTAGAACGAACAGTTGTGAAATTTTTCGATAATTTACACTGAAGCAGTGAGTAAGGTACTGTTTTGAGATTTTAATTAATTATAATTTAAACAAAATTTTGACATTTTTCTTAATAATTTCGAATTTAATACAAAACAAAATTTATATTAAAAGCATTTGATTATTAGAAAAAAATAATTTTTTAAAGCTAACTTATTATTAGCTTTACAATTTTTTTTCTACATGTATTTATGTTCATACTAAATAGCATATTTTTTATTATATTATAGAACATATAAATTTATATATACTCTGGAAGTGAAAAAAATAAACCATTAAAGATTCTAAAAATATCTTTGATATCTTTCTTTAATATGTAAAATAAGTTTTTATTGTTTCGAATTTAATCATTATAGATAGATAATGTTAATTCAGCGCAGAATATGAGAAATGTTACTATAATTAAAATAAAAAAAAAGAACTTTTAAATTGAATAAAACTGTGTTGCTCTAAAGATAATGCAAGCACTGGCTTTCCTCTTATATTAGAACACCCTCCAGGATTAAACTGAATTAAGCGGACTAGAGGCCATTCAAATAGAATTTAACCGAGGTTGCATTAATCTGCATGCATCACTGCTTGCACCCTTCCAGTGCTTGAAGTCTACTGAAACATGCTTCGGTACTATAAATCCTTCCTAAATACACGGAGCGATTATGAGTATGCTCACAACGGATTCCAGTCAACAGACTTGCACCACTCTGCCTGAGAGTAAAGCCAAGTGTCAAAGGGAAGATTAGAAAAGCTTCCCCTAAGCTATCTTCCGATCAAAGAATACGGAGATGATTTGGTGATATTTTAGAATTGATCGTGATTTATAGATGAAAGGTTCTCTGTTTACGTTGCTTATTATTCTATTTTCCGAGGAATTGGATGGTTTTGATGGATTGTTTACGCTAAGGTTCGAAGGAAAGCTGAGATTATTAATTTTGAATTCTACTTTGTAACAGTAGCGGAATTTTCTTACTTGAACTGCTGGAAAGTGATCGATTTGAATGAAAAAGTTGACGTATAATACAACGATTTAATTTGAAGATATGAATTGCTTCTATAAAGAAGTATGTAAGAGCAATTTTCATTCATTTTTGATAAAAAAATGATTTTATTTTTGTTTTTTATTGCAATAGTTTATTATTGAAACAATAATCGATATTTAACTTTAAATAATATTAGTGATATATATATGAATCAAAAGTTAATAATGAGCAGCTATGAAAGTGCAGTCGGTATAAAAAACAGCGGGAGTAATCACACCAAAATGTTTTCGCGTAATTTCTTATAAACTTGTCATACCATAGAATGCCTTACCACTGGTGTTCAATAGATACCAAATATTAAATTTTGGCAAGAAATTAGCATTTTTACTGAATCTATCATGTCATCTTTGGCGAGTTATTTGGCGATTAATATCTGTCATGTGTTAATAGTATCTAAAAATCGAATTTGTATTTTAGACACGTTTTTCTCAACCGATTGAAATAAAAATCTGACACAAAACTAAAAGGCACACATTTCCATATTCCATTGATATAAAATAAAAAGTCACAAATTTACATATCAAATTTGATATAAAATAAAAAGTCACAAATTTACATATCAAATTTGATATAAAACTAAAGTCACAAATTTATATAACAAATTTGGTATATTTAAGTCATTGCGTTTACTTATTTCTGAAAGCATAGACTAAACAGAAAATCCACCCCTTTTTAGATTCGGCTGAAAATTTGTCGTTTTTATACACCATAGATGTTGTGTACCGAATTTTATCCATCTATCTATTATCACGTTAACTTATAATCGAACATTTGGACAGATGAACTTCTGAACAGATTTTACTCAAAATTTGATAGAAATCCTCAAAATTGGTGCAAAAACCGTATACCAAATTTAATCATCTAGCTTAAATCGTTTTTGTTACATACAGGTAGAAATTTTTTAAATATGTGCTTCACAAACTCAGGGAGGCCCAAAATATGAAATTTCGTAAAAATCTTGAGCTCGAATTTTTGGATGATTACTATATTTCTCTATAGTACTTATGTATTCCAGTCTTCCTATTCGATGAATGGCGTTGATTTCAGCAATATTAATGGTGAGATAGCTGCAGAAATACCATTTCTGCTGACGGCTGGAGCAATCCATCATTGTCAAACAAATAGGCTCATGTGTGTTAAAAATGTAATAGATAACGATTCTGCCATGTTTAAAAATTCAACAATGGTAACCAAAAAATTGTAACCGTTATATTATTAACATTGCTTTGAAACATTTCTAGTTTTCTTGCTTGATCAATGGCCTCCCTTTCAGCTGAGTTGAAGGTAAGCTCTTTTGATCGTTTGGAAAGAAAAATCTATCATTGTCTGGAAAAAATCCAGTAAATAAATAAAAAAAAATCTAATGACAAAGCTTCTGTCAAATTTGAAAATTTAATAATGACAAATTTATAATTGAAATGATATAAAATTAATGTTATTTTAAGCATTCTAGTCCTTCTATTTGATCAATAATTTTGCTTTAATATATGTTAAATGTGAGATACAAAGAACTAACAGATCTGCTGATTGTTCAAAAGGAGCAGCCTATCATTATTTGGGACAATGATCATTTCTCATTCTTTCTTACACGAGGAATATAGATAGAAAGTATTGTAATCACCAAACAATTTGGCTTCGAGTTTTTAACGAACCTCCAGGCTTCAGAAGATCTCTCGTTTTTGTAATTATGCTTGTCCTTGAATATGTTAATTTAGTAATGCTTTGAACTACACTCATGAAATTTGGTATGTAAATTTCATCAGTCATGGTATACAAATTCCAAACATTTAATTTATAGAATTCTATCAATGGATTTTTGTGGAATTTCCACCATACATACAAAGAAAATTAGTCTATTTGTTTATTTATATGACTTGTTTATTTTACAAAAGAACAATATAACGATAAAACATAAAGAGCTAGAACAATAAACACAAATTTAGAAAACAAATCTGGCTCCAAAATTTTTGACCTTTTCAAATTCTGAACCAATTCATCAAAGGTTAGACATATTGTATATCAATGATAGTATGTAGGGAAAAATATAGTAAGTATGAAAAAACAGCTTATTATTGGAATTTAATGACGGTTTAGTATCTAAAGCATAAAGCCATATAAAAAAAAACTTTCGCGCTAAATTTGTCAAATAGTTTGTAAGTCTTTTCTTTAGCATACATGGAAACTCAGTAACTCAAACATGCAACTACTAAAAAAATGAAATCAGGAACACAGTTTTAGAGTCTAAATAGTCGTACTGTATAAAAAGAGATCTTATTTATCTATGATCTAATTATTTAACTATCTTTAGATTCTCATGTATGTAAACGCAATAACTGAAAAACGCAAAGACAGAAAAATAACATCCGATATGTAATGCTACTAAAATTATAATTTCGACTTCAATATCAAATAGTCTAGAAAAAGCAACCAAATTTTATATTCGGTTTTCTTTGTATTATGAAGCACAAAATTCTTGTTGAACTCCGAAAACAAAAATATGAGCAATCATGACATTCGCCATCTTGAACAATATTCATATTTTTATTCTATAGAATGGATGATTATACTTTTATTTGTGATCATGTGAGAAAAGTTAGTGGAGAGAACTCTACATCATCTATTTTTTTTAAATCAGATTTAAGCTTCTGTGATAATAAATATAGTTAAAAGAAAAAGAAATATCTGTCCAATTTTCATTACCAAAATGTTACAGGTATTTTTAAGGCTACAGAAAGCTAATCCGAACTTCATATATTTTACGACTTCCACACAACTGAAACACATTATAACTAAGCAGGTGACTGCATCGAAAAACTATAACGTTTAAAGGTTCATTTAGTAATAAGCGTTCAATCTTGTATCTCTATTGAATCGTCTGTAATTATATGGTTCACTCTGTTAAATTACAGCCCACGTATTTTTATAATAGACTTAAACAAAATGTCAAAGTAAACTGTACATAATCCCCTTGTCGCACAAAACTAATTTTCACAGCAATTTAAAATTCATAAAATGAATTTTATATTTAATAACATTAATTAAAAAGATGACTAAATAGTTTTTGAATTTTAAATCAATGAAATTAGAAACGTTCCCTTTGCTTCTTCAGAAATGCATTATTTTATTTCATTGGAAAAGACTAAAGAAAAAGGATTCTATTTAATATATACATTGTGTACTAGATAAATGTGCAGTTAATGTAATGTTAAAATTATAACACAGATTATTCAACCAATCGCGTTTTTAAACGATAGTATAGCATCTTAACACTACACTATATTAATTTGGTTCGTATATGCAACGAAAGGAACAGGTGTAAGGCTATTAAAATAACATGGATAAGATTTCTGTCACAATTTGATATTAAAATAATTCCTTGAGAAGATTATGTATATTAAGTTTTCCAAAGATTTAATTGAAAGTAAGCACAACAAATACTTACGAGGTTAGTGCTATAATATATAGACATTTTTAAATTGACAAATATTTTGTAAAATATTCATGAGTTCAAATTTTTTTTTTCAAATTTCAAATTATTTCTGACTTTAACTTTTAATTTTTTGCCTTGCTTTTAAATATTTTACCAAAAAATATACTAAGAACAAAATTGGGTTTTATTTTGTAATTGCATTTAAAAGTTAATTTTTTGGATTTTTTTTTTCATTAAAAAGTTATTAAATTTTCATTTGAGTTTTGTATTTCAAATGAAGAGTGAGTTTCCGCACAAAAATTGTCTATTAACTAATAATAAGAAATCTAAAAATTTAATTCAAAATAGTCCTTAAATCAATACAAACCAGATTTGTTTTAATAAATAATAGGATTTCTTATAATATATGTTCAGTATATAATTTTCTCATACGTTAGGATGCATGAAGCATTTCGAAAAATTTTCTTTTAAAAATAACCATTGGAATAAAAATCATTAGTTAGATGCATATTCTTTTTAAAATTCTAACTATTCATTTCATTTAATATCATATATTTTGGAATATTTTGTTCGCGTGTAAATATATATTTTGAAAATTAAAGATTAAGAATACAATTTCGTATTTTTGTCAGTATGTAAAAATTTTATAAGTTTAACAATCCCTTTAGAGCCGTAGAGATAAATATGTCTTAGAGTTTGTGTGTGTGTGTGGTTTATTGGCGCAAGAGCCATATTTGGCTATACGGCGTGAATATGTCTTAGAATGACTGACGCTGAAAGAAAGTACTGTTCCGAAAAAAGATTTGGTTTCTTGTTTTACTTTTATATTGTTCATTCTTACAAAACACTTTAAAAAATGATTTTTTTTGTTCCAAAATCAAAAAGTCCTGATTAATATTCATATATATTTTTCGAAAGTATTCAAAAGTATTACTTTTTTTTTCGTAACTTTATTGTCAACAGAGACGTCTGCGAATAAAATTACTCTCGAAATAATTCAAAAATTTCAAACCACTTTATTCATTACTTTTACTATAGTATAAAAGTTTTAGAACTTTGTAAATATTTCAATAGCGACTTTAAATATTTTCTGAAATATTTAGAAAATATGTAACGCATCTTAAGTAAATAAAATGAAATATGTACCTTTTAAATTACTATGAATTTTCCTTAAGAATTCTCCAGATATTGTATACGTTATGTCGTTACAATACCAGAAGATTTTCGATCATTCATTTACGAAGCAATTTGATTCAGAGAATTTCGAAAAAGTTGCTCGAATGTTTTTTTTTTGTATTGGAAATTGAATTTGACGCTTTTATTTTCAGTTACTTTCTTAATTAATCATTAATTTAATTGCTTTCTTTTTTCTATTCATTAATTTTAGATCTTTGGTTTCTATTGGTAAATTCACTGCTAAATTTGTTATGTTATCTCGATTAAAATTAAACTAATTGCAGCTTTTTTTCCTTATCCTTTTTTTAAGATTACGAAATAGACTAATTTATACTCTATCAGAAAAAATTCAAGCAGAGATTTCTCATAGGATTGAAAGTATCCAAGAATTCAATCATTCATCAAATCCGATTCTTTTCAAATCTCTACCAAAAACCTGTTCTCTTTTTTTTTTGTCCAGAGAAATGTTTCTGTGTTCTCGCACAGAAAAGTCGCTGAAGCGTGTCGACAGTATCTCTTTATTCATGAAAAACTAAGAAAATAATCAGAGATAAAAACCAAGATCCAATCATGTTTATTCAAGAGACAATGCACACGAAGAAAGATCTTTTTTTTTGGTTCAATGATGTGAAAATAAATTCTGCAACCTGCATTTGATGAAGTAACTATTCTGCTCACTACTTAGAAGGAAAAGATTGAAAAACCGAATGATTTAATTAGTTGTTAAATATTAAGAAAATATCTAAGATAAAAGCCGTCAAAGTGTGTTATATTGCTTGGGTAATTATTAGTCCTTGGTTCCTGATTATTAGTTGTTTATTATGGCACTTGCCATGGACACGCCAGCTGATACGAAGACAGTGATTTAAGCTGATAGGGAGCGCCTCTTGTTTTAGTAGCGCCAACTACGGCCAAGAGTATGATTTTGCCACTCACACATCACTCATTCGCTTGCACAACCCCTTTTTACAGAGGGGCACATTCACACATCTCACAGATAGAATCTAAAAAGAGCAACCATGCTCGAACCCAGGGCACCCAGATCGCCGTGAAGACGTGCTATCCCTATATCAGGGCGCCAGCATAGGGGTCCCGTTTAGTTTCAACAATATAATAGTCGGGAAGAAATGATGACTTGCAAATAAAATTCAATTCCACTATTTAAAAATTAATTGGATTTATCGGGAAAAATGATGATGTATATAACAGGAGACAAAAATTTCAAGAACGTCGAAATTAAGATCAAAATAAGTGTGAGTGGTCTATCCGAAATTTTCTCTCATATTTTCCAATAAAGGTCTTATTCCCCTTCCATCACACAAATTGAGAACCTTGAGTAAGTCCGCGAATGTATTGCATAGCATTGTATAAAATTGTTACAAAATACAAATCAGTGGCATACAGCATTTTTACTGAATTTATCCTATGTATTTTTAATGCCTCTCTTATTACAATTGAAACCCAAATTTGACTCGGAACTGCAATTATAGTCATAAGATAGCATAATGAATTTCATAAGTTATTGAGTTTACATGAATACGATCGTACAGATTGACAGACGTCAACTTTTTATCAATTTTTTTATAATAATCGATAATTTAAACGCTGAATCTGTGTTGTCATATTGCTTTATATTCGAACAGAAAAATAAACTTCCTCTGAATGGATTTCGTACAAGTTATAATGGAAATCTTCAAATTTTGTTTTAAATCCATACAGAAAATGTTATCCTTTTTTTTCTTTTCTGAAAGAGATTATGAGTTATCATCTCAAAGACAGATATAATGCCAAAAGTTTTTTCGATCTCGATGAGATCTGAAAAGTGGAGATAGTCAAAATCTCGAAATCAAATTTTTTGACTCTTTCAATATTTTCTCTATATTTCGCATACGATAAAGGGAAAATGCCATTGTACAGGTATATCTTGTAGCCTTTTCGAGACAGGTACACTAAATATATGCCAGATGGTACTGTAACTAACCTTTTTGGGTAGTAAATTATCACTTTATTATACTTAGGTATGAAGTTTGTGGCAATACTTGTCTCAAGTTAATGTGAAGTAAAAGAACTAGTATATTTGATTTTATCCGATTTGAGACATTGACAAGATAGAATGGACTTATAATAAAAAATATTACATTTCATTTTTTATTCAATTAAAATATTGGACGCTTTGAAATTCCTTATTACATTTTTTTTATAAAGGGGGAAAATTATAAATGATTTGAATCTGAAATCCGAAATACCTTTAAAAAGGCTTTAGGTGTGATTCAATTGAATTAATTTTGTTTCAAAATTTTATTTTTATCATTTAAAATTTACAATTTGTATAAAAAATGCATATTAAATATCTTCGCGTTTGTGAATTAAATCCAGAAACTGAAACAATAAGAAATATAGTTGTTTTATGTTTTTAAATTTGTTTAAAATTTAAAAAAAATTGAGGAAATTATGAATTTAATTTTACAAAAATTTTCATTCATCCTTTTCTACAATTTTGAGTACTGTAAGAATAATTGTTACAATGGTTGAATCTTAAATATAAATTAATTTGTAATTAAAAATTTATATAAAATTAAAAATTCATTCTGAACAAGTCTTTATTATTCAAGAAGTTAGCTTCATACAAAACTTGTTAGCTTCTAATACAAATTTCGCCAATCTTTCAATAAAACATTTAAATACTATTTCCATTACACCTGTTTTTATTTACATACAATATTCCACTTTTTAAACATTATTACTTAAAAACAATAAAAACCATCCTTCCTATATCACAGAATAAGCAGCACTATCCCGAAAGATTCATTGTGAACTTGTGTGCTATTTAATATGTTATTTTATTTCTTATTCTCCAATATATATAATTTTTAAATAATGTCTTTTAATTAATCTTTCACTTTAGTAAAAAGACGATCATCAGAAAACTTATAATATTAGATGTGGATATAAACTATAAAGGGCATGCATTTTTATATTCATATTTGTTGCTATTTTTCATAAATCCAAGGAAATTTTTTTATTCGATTATCTTATTAATGATACATTTTGTTTTGATAGTATATTGTTGTCTTGAACTGAAAACAAATACACACGTAATTAAGGTTTCATGAAATCTATCAGATATTTCAATGGAAGGAACAACATCTTTTAACAACTTATTTACAGTTTATATGATACTTTACTGAAGGAAAAACTCGGATAAATTATTGGTAAATAAAGTCTATGTGTGGATTAAAATTCCATTTGTACGATTTGGCACAATTCTAGTTTTACATTTCTCTTTGCAATGAAAGCTTCTTATTTCCACTTTTAAAATATTTCACTCTTCCAAATGTAATTTCTTTTATTAATTCGTTGTTTGTAGAATTTTGTAGCTTAACGATAAAAGAGAAAGTTATGCTTCGCAAAAGAGTTTTCTTTTTTCTTTTTCCAGATTGACATAAAAAGATTTGGCCCATTTGAATTTAATAAGCACGAATTATTAAAAATAATTTACAAAAGTCGTGGCATTTATTGCACTTTTAGTATTTAATAAAATAATTACACTTATTTTCATATTTTAACCTAAACTAATCTGATACCATATTTTTGTTACAGGATATAACTTGTAACAAATAATATATTTTCTAGCAGTACATTGAAAAATATAAGGCATTTAAGTCATTGTTATAAATTGAAATGAGCATTCCTTTTAAGAATCATATCGCTTTTTTTTCCCTTCGTAAACAATGAGAATGAACAGAAAGCATTGCAATCGTCAAAAAATTCCAAATTTTGCCAAATTTCAACATTTTAAAATATTTTGAATCCAATATAAACCTATTTGGAAGTTAGTCTGCGTATTTATCTATGAGCACGATAGTTTAAAAACGTCTTAAGCTAGACTGATTAAATTTGATACATAGATTTTACATCATATATTTAGATTTCTACCATATTTTGAACAAAATACAGCCAGAGAAAGTCTGCTTGTCCAAATGCTCACCTGAATAAGATAATAACAAAATATAAGTGCAAGATAAATAAAATTTGGTTTCCAGGTTGAATGGTTTCCAAATGTAAAATATATATTCTTATCAAATTTTGAGATAAATCTGTTTAAGACTTGACCGTTTGTCTGTCGGTACTTCCGCATGAATGCAAACGCAATGTCTTAAATAAATGATATTTGATATTGATTTATTTGACTACAATTATAGTTCTGAATCAAATTTTAGTTTCAATCCTTCAGAAGAAAAGTGCCCAAAATGCAAAGTCGATTTTCGGATATTTGTGAATTAACTAAATGCCAGTGATTAATTGTCAAAATAATCGCCAAGAACCGTGTGATAAATTCAATAATAATTCCGGATTTACGCCAAATATCAATATCCCACAACTGTTGTTGACCAATGCCATCTGTGGCTTTAATGAAAATCCACATTTTATGAAGGTGTAGAAGGTTTATGTGAGCAAATACTCATAGTGGGTCCAATAACTTTAAATACTGACACCAATTACATGCTGACACCAATTCATGCTTCTCTTCATGCAGCGAATTTTGCTCATTTCTAAAAATATTGTTTTAGTGATAGAAGCACGTTAAAGTTTATGGATAAGAATTGCAAATTTTGATAGTTGTAGGCATTCATATATTTTGTTCTGGACATCATATCTTCATGAAAACAAATCTAAGAGCAAACAAACAAAGGGTGACTAACTCCATTAATCAATCCTTTACCGGTGTCCTGGCCTAGGGGTTGCTCGTCTTCCCCGTGGTCGGGGCATCCCAGGTTCGAGTCTTGGTTCGGCATGGCTGTTCTTCTCCTTTGTTCTACCTGTGAGGTGGTGAAAGAGTCCACAGTAAAAAGAGTTGGTCAAGCGATTGTGTGAGTGTCGTCTTCATATGAGCACGAAATTAGACTTCTGCCCTCGGGTGCTCAAGGGTCTTTACACTCAAAAGCTACTGCACCCTCATTGCATCATACTGCGGACACTATATCATCATCATCAATAAATCAGCAGCTTTTATAATTGCTTCGCATGTTCAAGCTTTTTGACAACTATTCTATGGAAGAACCAACTAACGATCAAAATCTCTGTATTGCCTGAATGAAAAGTTTTATTTTCATTAAACTTAGTTATGCAACAAAGTATATATTCTTTTTTTGTTTGTTTGCTCTGGAATACAAATAGAAACTTAGAGAAAATTTCCAAAAATCCCTTTTTCCTGCTTGAAAATATTTGAATGGAATATGATCACAGCGTCATCTGGTGCATAAGGAATTTAACAAAGAACAATTGGTTGTCTCGGGAAAGGTTTATCTTCCAAGATGGCGAACAATACAATAATATACGCTTTCTGCGAACTTTTCTAACTATTTGGGAAAAGAGTTTTATGTTGGAAAGATAAATCCATCAAAATGGAGACAAACATTTTAGGTGCTATTGTTTTTTAAAGTTCGAAGAAGCAGGATCTTTACACGATGTATTTAAGATCGTTCTCATTTTCAGAATCTTTTCTTCTAACCTAACAGAAAACAGTTTTTAAATCTTAAATCTTTTATTATTTTCTTGTTTTCCTCGAATAAAACCCTTTATTTATGGTTGGTACTTTTTAATTTCTTTATAAATTGTATTAGTAAATTGGTTACAGCTATTCATTTATATTTTGTTATATTTTTATTCAGAACATTTAATGAAATGTTGCTGTGTTGTTAAATTTATAATATCTATATAATAAATTTAAAAGAACATCAATTTTCTTATAAATATTCCTTTGATGTGAAACCTAAAACATGCTTACATCCAGTATTAAATATATTTGGTGAAAATTATTACATTTGAAAGAAATAATTATTATACGAGCTCTAATTGAACGTCAATTTCTTTTCACTTTCCGATGGATCATATAGAAAATAAGACAAGAGTTACCAAAGACAAGAGAGATTAAAAATTATTTACAGTCATGGTTACTTTTTGACATAATTTTTATGAATATTCAGGCATTTATCATAATGGTGAATTGAGTTTCATTTTTTCTCTATGAAGAGCTTTGTCTCAAGCAATTTGAGATAGACCTTAACGTTCGTTTTGAAGCTTTTCATTAGTTCGAATGATTTGGACTCCTAACCAGCTCTTTATCCAAAAAAGAGATGAAATGTCACTCTCTTACTAAGTTGAATTCACCAAAAAGTTAGATAAGATATATAACTATTAATAATATTTATTAAAATAACTCATAAAGTTTTGAAAAGCGTGTATAAAACGTACGACATGTATATTTGTATATATATATATATATATATATATATATATATATATTATATTATCTTTACCCAAAAAATTTAGTAGATATTTTAAAAAGTGCTTCTAATATAAAAAAAGTATTTGATTTTGGTTGATTAGATAAGTATTCTCGGAAATCAAAAAGCAAAATGGAAGTCAATATTCTTATTCCGTATATAAAATCACCTGCTCATTTGTTCATGACATTTTATTAATTTGAAATATCTCCTAAATTTTGATTTTGAAGATTCTTTTAAATAATTAAAACACCTCTCATTTACCTTTTACTTACCTTTTATTTACCTTAAGAAATTTCTATTTTTTTCTCTGTCGGACTTTAATTTGTCTTCGTACCTATATTTTACAAATTAACATTAATTTTCTTGTTATAAAGTATCTTTCTCCTAGTAAAGTACTGAAAGAATATATGTGTCCAAATATTCCAATAATAATTAAAAATTATTTTTAATGATAAGTACTATATGCCTCTTGCAATTTTATTAAAGATTTTACATCAATACCTTTCCTCAAAATAAGTGAAAAACATGTAATTTGGCTAAGCAATATTCATTGTAAAGTTTCATCAATTAAAGTGGCTATAATGACTTATCTAAATAGTATTTACTAAACATTTTTTATCTCTAGGAAAAAACTATAAGACTGTTAAAAAATAGATTATGAAGTTTTAATCTTACCGTTTAACTCTTTATTTGGAAAAACTGTTCAGAAAGAATAACATTTTTTCCGTTTTTATGGTAAATATACATAAGTAATCTACATAAATCTATTGTAAGACTGCCTTCGTACACGAATTTCTGGACAATAACGAAAATAAATTTCTAAGATTTAGTCAATTAATTTTAAAAATTCTAAGAACATGTAAATAGATTATACATATCCTTCTTACCTAGTACGTGTGCCTCAAAAGTATTTTATTAGCATTTTTCACTGTTTGCTAATTAAATGGTTAAGCAATCAACAATCACACTTTTTATGAACAAAACATCTTCATATTTCCTAAATATTTTTAATTGACTCAATGGAGTGAATAGTTGAATTGCTATTTTCATAATTGAAATTATAATTAACATAATAATTTCTAAATATATTTGCCTCTTTGGAAGATATTATTGAATATTATTGTTTAAATTTAAAATCAATTTACGAAAGTACCCCTTAATGAAAAGACACGTTTTTAGATCGTCTTTGAAAAGTCATAAAATTATATTGTCACGTAGGTACTTTAGTATAGAGCTAAATGAACACACACAAGAGGTAGAACTAAACCAATTTATTAACTGAACTCAGAACAAAGTAGCTGACAAATCTTCTGCTTTTATATAAGCCGAGAAAGTTCCAGAATACTCTTCTGGAGACAGTAAGAAAAGTCCAGTATCTTCTGGAACATGAAATAAAGGAAAACATAAAATCAAGGAACTAAGTATTTACATATACTATTAATAGCATTGTCTCTAGCGGGATTCGAACCCAGGTTTCTTAATCACGAGACCAGTACCATGACCATTCAGCCATGGAGATTCGACTGTCTCTCTTCAATACGGTAATATAATCAATACCTGTGAGTACTATGAGCTTCGATCGGCAGTTTTCCCCCCTGCTAAATTGTGTTTTGTACGAGAAAATATTTAGATACGAATCCCATACTGATTACCGATAATTTGAATAAAAACTCTTGAATGCATTTAGTTTAACATGTTATTCGAAAATACGAAACATTCGCTTCCAAGATACACGAAATAAATTCATAAATATATCCAAGGATTGTTTGTTTAAAGTTATCTGATATATAATAGAATAATGGAATCAATATTTTGAAATTTAATTACCTATTATGAGAAATTTTTCAATAGCGTTTGAGCTTATTAATAATGAAGATTATAACCAATGCTCAATAACGAATTCCTAAATAATCGATTCTTCGCCAAATTATCCAACTGCGCGCCTGACTGGTTAGGAATCGGAATGATTCCCAAATGATGGTTAATGAGCGGAATGAGACGACACACAAGATAGATGCCCCATTTGTGAGGAAATTGCTCTTACGAGTCGCTTACGGTCTAAACTTGCAATTTCATTTGAAAAGACCGGGACTTCTATTATGACCGAAGCAGACTCAGTATTCATTCATTTCCCTATGATTTATAATCCGCTCTTCTAACACGGATTCGTCGTCGAAAGCACACTAATGACTACTGTTTCCCACACATCATAGAATTGTTAACTTTTCGTTCTTGCTATAACAGAACGCGGCTTTTGCATTGATATGTGACAAAGAATGATGGTCCACTTTCTAGTGATAATATTTATTTCATGAAAATTTTTTAAAGTTTTTTTAGAATAAGTAAATTCTACTGAGTGATATTTTGTGAGATTGTGACTTTTGAAAAATAGGTTTAAATGCGTGAATTCGAAATTAAAAAAATTGTATTTTAAAATATCTGTAAAGGAGTATTGATGCAATTTTCATCTATTCTACCATCATCATCTACCAAAATATATCTTATATACAAAAAAAAAAAACTTTGAAAGACTAATATATATATACTTTTGTTCACTAAAAGTATTGCAAAATTAAAATTTTAATTCGGCTCATTAAAATGATATCTTACTGTGCAGGTATACTTCAGCCTATATAGTGAGAAGTTGAACTTTATCCGTAGAGATATTTGGCATCTAGGGATTTCTTGCAGCTTTTATATTTTGTTAAAAGAAACAATTCCAATTATAGTTATTAATTTGCCATTTCGGGGACAATGTAATAATTCAATGAATAACCATTTTGGCTTTGTTTTTTTTGTATAATTAGCTTTTTAATATAAAATGCTAAGTATTTTTATATTATTTCTCTTTGAAAATGTTAACAATCAATATTAATGAAAGTCTTATGTTCTTACATTTTATAATATTATAATTTTTAATATATATATATATGTAATTTTTTATTATATTTTTATCGATTTCCTATACCTTTTTGGAAAAGCTAAATTTCATCAGTGACAAATATCAGTGTGCTCGCAGCAGTATTTGCATCAGTCGGTTCTGTAAAACTGTTGGTGAGAGATTAGTTATTTTTTTTCAAAAGAATCTCAACTTGAACAAAATAATTTTCAAGAAGAGTTTTCTAAAAAAAATTGAGAACATTTGATAATATATTTCACCCCAAAGGTTTTTTTAAATTCATCTTTAGTTTATTAGTTCTACATATAGTAATTTATTAGTGGATTAACTTCATATCTCTTCGAAATAAGAGAGGAAATGCAGTTTTCTTCATTATTTTTCGTCATAAAATAAGAATCAATATTTGATATCTACTTAAAATATTGCCGAGGAGTTCATACCACTTTCACTAAAACAACATTATAGCTGAAAAATTCCATCTTTCTGTATGGTGACCAAAAATTCTGTATGGTGACATTTGCTTGAAAATTTTAACCCATTCACTAGTCCATAATGCATAACGATAATAAAGTTTGTGTGAATGCTTCGTAATATCAAAATCCCGTTAAAAGTTTGGACAAGAAGCGTAAAAATGTTTTCCTTCAACTTAAATAGATAGAAGTTCGTTTTCCTTTGCTCAAATAAATAAATTCATCTTAAAATACCATGAATTATCCAACACAAGTGAATATAAAGATTTATTGAATCAGAAATACTACTTTTTAGTCCCATGATTTCACTAAAGCTCTAATAACTTAGTGATGGGTTATTCATACCAAGGCGACACACAAAGCTATCTTCTGGTGCGACAATTCCTGCAAGGAAACTTAACGGACTGGACACACGGGAAAATTCTGAATTCAAACTTTTGTCGTACAAACAACAACCCATTAGTTCTTCTCCAGTTAAAACCTTACAGAAAATATTCATCTCATTGTAACTCACATATCATCATTTCCCCATCGGAATCCAATACTTTTCACCTTAAGGAATTAAGTTCCATTTTAAAGCCATCATTTCTTCCCGATTTAAATAGCGAAGGAATGTATCGGGAAATGAATTATCTAGCCACTCTCCGAGGAGATACTAATGCATCGAGACACTGAATTTTCCCTTTGATGCCGTCTTTTCACTTAGCTGCTAATTAAACAATCTGGCTCTTTAATTCACTCGTCTAGAATATTTACTTCTGCTGAGTAGAAATATCTGTTTCGTTCTGTTATTGTCTTTGTTGTTGGCCAACAACGTATCTCTTGTTATATTTAGTGATTTTTTGAATAAAAATGATTTGCATTTGATTTTGTATTTTTTTCGCTTTTCATGAAACGGAGTTTTTTTACCCGCGCGCTTCAGCAACTTTTCAGAATAAAAATAGGATTTTGTAAAATTTTCTATCAGAAAAGATTAAAAAGGAATCTTATTTGTGGAGCCATATAAAATTTGGATGAATTTGGGACAAGCAGAAGTCTGTAAATTGTCACCACTTTTCAGCAACTTTTGAGCATGAAAACGAGCACTTTCAAAAGTTTCTGTCAGACAAAATTACTACTTGTTTATAGAATTAGAAATCTGGAATGCATTAGAAAGTAGAATTAATATAAATTCTCTTTGAAAGGGGACAGATTAAGTCCTGAGATCTTAAAAGAGGCTAAAGCAGGTTATTGGATTTAATTTTACTTTAAAATAAGATAAAATAATATTTGATATGGAAATCTAAGAATATGCGAGTTTAATTATTATTATGATAGTGGTTAAAACAAGCAGGATAAATTAATTGAAGTTTCAACTGACGGTTACGAAAAAAAAAGCTTGGAATGCAAATAAATAATGCAAAAGTTATGATTTGTTTTGTCAGGCTTCGTTTAAAAATTCATGATCTTACAGAGATGAGAATCTTGTAATGTTGCATAAAAATTTTCAATAAGCTGATACTAAATGCCATTATTTCTTTAAATGATTATTTACCAAGATATTTTATGATTGGAGATTCGGAAAAATCTATATATTTGTAATATTTAATATGCTTGTCATTAAATATTGAGAAGTTATTTAAGCATCTTTTTATGAAATCGATAATAACTGCTCACTAAAAAACCGGAATTTTGAAACTGTAAGCAAAAAGCAAATTGAACGAGGGATAGAATTATAAATTGAAGTTAAGAGTGGTCTCTCCAAAACCTTCTCGCATATTCTCTAATAAACATGTGCTGCCAGTGAAGACCTTACATAGCACTGATGTATAATAGTCCCGTAATAAAGACTTTTTGGGTGAATTTAGCATTTTTACAGAATCTATCTCTAATTCCTTGGGAAGTTTATGAGAAGCTAATTCCTGGAATGCAGTTAATAGAATCGGAAAATCGAATTTTTGAAGAAAAACAACAACAACAGCACAAAGCATTGAAACAAAACTTTTACACAAAACAGCACTTGTAGTCACAAAATACTTTACCTAATGTATCATATTTAAGACATTACGTTTTTGAATTTTCGCTCTTATATGCATTTGAAAGTACAGACTGACAGCTAATCATCCCAGTACTTTGTAGAAGTGCTTTTGTGTTATTCTATAATTTTTAAAGCAAACATTATGCCGTTAGATATTAATTTCAATTTCTGAAAATGCGTTACTTAATTCAATATTAAGCATCGAATAACATTTACATAAGAGCAATTGTTTTCTTTCGTAAACTACTTATTTTTATTTTGTATTTCACCCAATATTGTAATTTTGCACATTTTACATTTTTTCCAAAAGAATCATTTTAACTACGTCATAGAGGATCGTTTTGAAATAGGGTCTGAGCAGCATAAAATGGATTGCCTCATGGAATGCAAAATTTATTTAAGATCTGTATTTCTCATAGAACACTTCCTTTTATAAAATTTTCACCTGTTTCGTCTTTTTCACCAAAATTTGCAATCTTAGTGAAAATGTTTATATTATTTATAATGTTGAAAGTGTAATGCATGTTCTGAAGATTTAAACAATTAAGAACATAAGAATATAGGGATAGCTAAACTCTTTAATACTTACAATAAAATAATCATTAATAAATGTACAAGAAATATATAACTACTTGTATTCGTCCGAAAAATTATGAAATAATTCTAGTTGTTAAAAATGAAAACTGTGGCAAAATTTTATTTTGAAAAATCTCCCTAAATGTTGGTTCCCGCTGGTGTCGTGTGGTGTGGATGGGGGGGGGTGCCAGCTCAGGTGTCGTCCTCGTCATCTGACAGCGGTTCAAAATTACGAGGTCCGTCCCAAAATAGCCCTAGTGTTGCTTCAAACGGGACGTTAATATAACCAAACCATACCAAACCCTAAATGTTGGTAATAGGATAGACGAAAATTGATGAAATGTTGAGAGACCAATAGCATTGTTTTGAAGTAAAATTTCTTGAAATCAATCGGTAAGCTCTGTAGCAGAATTTCCTGTTAGAGAATGTATAGTGAAAATCTGTTTTTTCATGAATTTGCTTATAAAACAGAATTTATCGAGACAAGTTCAGCGGTTTTGGAGGGCGAACCTTGTTGCAAGATTTGTCCGAATGGGAAGTATTATGAATTTAATTTTCTTAATATATCGAAATTAGAGTGAGGAGGAGGTCAAGCGAATTCTAATGAGATATTAAGGGGTCGTAAATAAATTTCAAATAAAATCAAAATTATTTAAATTTATTCAATGGTTTTGGTAGCAGAACAACCCAAGAGTTCCGTTTTTATTTTAAATATATTTATGGTAAAATAAAAGAATTTTTATTAAGAATTTAAAAGAATCGAAATTTTTTATAGTAAAAATAATTTTATAATTAAAATTTTAAATTCCTTTTCATCCTTAGCTTTTGAATTTTCGACCTTAAATTTAACTAAAACACATTGACAACATATTAATGAGTTTTTGTGACTCATTGCATTTAGTTGGTGTCATAACTTCAATCAAAGTTTGTAATTATAATGAAATAAATATTTTCTCTAAAATTCTACCACTCAGGCACACAATTTTTATTTTTTAATATTTAATTTAAGTGTAACATAGAGATGATAATCAATATTTGAGCCATATACTTACTTTAAAGTCGATAATTAATTATCTTTAAAAGGTTTAAAATTATTTGTACTTCAAAACTCATAAATCATTAATTGCCAAAAAGAAAAAAAATCCCAATTTCAGTATCAATAACAGATTTTTTTAGCTTTTATTGCGAATTTATATAATTACTCATCTGCAAGATTGTTCAATTATAAGCACACCGAAAATAAATTAACAAACTTTTTTTTAATTATTTTATTATAACATAAATATTTTAAGTTCTCTGAGCATTTTCATCGTCTATTAATTACTTTTATTTTTGATTTAAAATTTCTTTAAAAATCAAATGATTGTTTCAAACCAAAATAGAATATAATTTAATATTAATTAAGGATTTTCTGCATCAGTTCCACTCTTTAAAATTTTCAATTATAAATTGATTAAAGGAATGAATAAAACGAATTAATGCGGTAGAATTTTTTTAGATATATTTAAAACAATTACTGCAGAATTTTCAATTAAGATTAATAATATAGGAATGCATTATCTTTTAGAATTATTTTTAATGAATTTTTTTTCGCCATTATCCTCTAGAATTATTTCTACACAAATCATATTTTAAGTAATATTATGTTGATTTAAATTTTTAGTAAATTTTTGTATAAATGCTTAAACAGTGATGCTATTCAATAGCTACATTTGTTATTTGCTCTTGAAGTAATTCATTATGAAACAAATAAGTGTTCGTTACAAAAAGAAATAAATATCGTTTGTTTATTCATAGCTTATATTTAGTTAATCTCACTCAAATAAACCTTATTAAATTTTTTTGGGAGAAACTTTTTAATTTCCCTTGGGATGAATACATTTATCCAAATTTATGAAGAAAATATTTCACTTAGTATACGAACTGCGTTGTTCGGGAACAAAATTTGGTAAATCTTTCTTTATTTTATCAAAGAAATCTAAATACTTCCATTCATCTTTTGAAGGAAAAAAGTGCTCATAAAGTACCAAGGGAGGAATTTGTAGGAAAATATCTTATGATGAATGCTCACTATGAAGCTTTCATTTTGTTTCACAACAACATTAAACATGGTGACACTTTTCTTCGCTGAAAGAAATAGCTTCACTTTTCCCTGGTGAAAAATTGTGTAATGAGATTAAAC
>JAPMOR010041189.1:38268-48317 GCA_026543865.1 Argiope aurantia | reverse complement strand
CTAATGAATGCTCTAATAAAAGATATCATACACAGTGATAGATTGTCTAAGAAATAAAAAGAATAAAAAAATAGACGCGGTATAATTTTCTGTCTCTTCTATCCATAATTGTTCATGAGCACACAAATGAATAAGCATACTCATTAATCCCTAATGAATGTACAAATTGACTAATAAATGCTCTAGTTATCATTTTTGTTTACATTTGGAGCAATATTAATGTAATAGGTATATGAATGCATAACGTAAAAACTCAGTAATTATTGCTGTGGATCAATCATATAATACATTACGTACAATTACTTTTGTGTCCATCATGCCGTAAATTCAATTCTATCCTCAGTGATATCATTCAAAAAATTAAGCAAGTTTGATTAAGTTTGTTGATTTGAAATAAGATGAAAATGCGAGGCAGAATCTTTCAAAATGAAATGTTATTGAATAGAATAAATATAGAAAATTTCTTTACCTAATTAAATCTGTTTTTATTCGATCTACATTATTGAAAAGCAATCAAACTGGAATTTCAATAATGAAGAATGCTAAAATAATATCGGAGCTATTAATTGCCATTATTTCTCAAATGCACTATATACAGGATGATTCAAAACTTGTCGTTCAAACTTCGTGAGGATGTAGGGAATACGTTAAGAAACTGACTTCACATAGGAAAGAATGTCCGCAAACGTCATATGCGTGGACAAAATGGACAAGTGAAGTGAGCACATGGAAACAGTATAGTTGAGTGGTAACGAATGCGATTTTTATTTCAACAAAGTAAAGTACATGCTCACAGTAGAGGCTCAAAATTGCCACAATTTACACTCACACAGGATTCACAGTGCCATTGCATTGACCGCCAAAGATGTTCAGAAATATCTTGCATATCACTGACAGGTGGCCGTCCTGCAGCTGCCACTTTTCGCACAACAAGATCCATTTCACTGTCGACGAGAGTCTCGTACACATGGTATTTCATGGCCCAGTACAAAAAGAAATCCATGGTCGATAAATCAGTTGACTTGGGAGGCCAAGCGATCTGTCCATCAACGCAGCTCCATTGAGCTCCGAATGTTCGATGCAGGATTAATTCAATTGTTCCATGGTCTGATGCCCCGTCATGTTGATACTACATATCTTGGCGAATATGCCGAGGACATTTTCCGTGATATGTCAGATGTCCTTGAAAATGTACGGTGATTGATGCAACGGCATTGTGAATCCCGTGTTCGCGTAAACGGTTGCAATTTCGAGCTCCTACAGGTAACGAATGTGCTTTACTTTAATGAAATAAAAATCGCATTCGTTACCACTTAAACATACTGTTTCCTTGTGTTAACTTCATGTATCAATTTTGTCCATGCAGATGAAGTTTGAGGACACACTTTCCTATGCGAAATCGGCTTCCTGGCGTATTCCCTACATTCCCACGAAATTTGAACGATCAGTTTTGAATCATCCTGTATAATTGTCAATAATATTTATTTATGCCTTTTTCTGAAATGCATTGTGCATATCATCAAGATGTTTGAAATGAGAAAATGTAATTTCCTTGGCAATTGGATTGGGTAAGAAAAGGCCTTGTGGCTATTTCAATGATTCATTTTCAAAATTTGAGTTAATCAATATAAACTAGAAAAAAATGAATAGAAGATCTGATCTACAATTAATCCTTTAAGTTGAAGAAAAATGTAGGAGAGATTTGCGTGTGTGTGTAGGATATTCAAAATGAAATGCCGATTAAAAACGAAAGATATAATATTTTAAACAGTTTTAATTAATAATTAAGGGACATACATAACATTTAGAGCAAGAAAATATTTAATTAAAGGGAAAAAGAATAAGAAAGGCTGACTGCCTTTTGCACATATTAAAAAAAATCTAGACATCATATTAAATCGAACAGCGACAATGCCTTTCAATTCTTCTATTTTCTCTTTCATCTCCGATTGGGTGATAAGACATAAACTCCATGCTATCACTCTGCGTGTTGCCATCGGGTGGAGCTTAAACCCCAACCTACAAACGTGCAATCTGCACTTATTATAGAAATGTTATACATTTAGACATTCTTTTAAAATTACAGTTCAAATTAATAGCATATTACTTATTTGAAAATACTCAAAAGAAGCCCAGTTTCTTAATATTGTTTGTGAATAACTATTTTCAGTACGGATCAATAAATTATCATTAAAGGTTATTCAGAAAATAATTTTAATCGTATTTGTAATGTCTCTTCCGATTTTGGAGCTTAAACCTTTTGGTTCATTTTAAAACAATCCTTTCATGTAAAAAATTAATAAGAACGTAAATCTTCAGAAATAAATAAAAAAAACTATTTTTTTTTTATTTTCAAAATAATACATAAAATATTTTATTATAATTTTTTTTGGATGCCCCATATATTCTAAAATAATCTTGTACATATTTTTAGTACATCTGTTTCAATGCACGTTATTATTTTAATGGAATTTGATAGATTCTTATTATTCTTATCTATAATTATCTTCTAATCTATAATAGATCTATAATTATAAAAAATTTGTTTCAAAGTGAATTTTGCTCTTGCACTGTATTCAGTTTCCAAAAAAATTGAGCTTGATAATCATAATCTTAAATGAAATATAATTCTGTTACTCTCATATTCAATTTCTTCGTCTTAAAACGAAGTATATAAATCTGCGCAAAGATTTAAATGACAAATGAAATAAAGAAAATCGCTATTGTTCTTTGATTTCTATTAAGTAAAATATAAAACTGTACTTATTGAAATTTAAGATACTGAAATTTAATTATTCAAACTAGGATTTTGTTATAAGAAAACATCGAATAAAATCCTCATTTCGAAGACTGTATGATTTATTCATTTGATTTCATTATTGATTCTTTATGTGCTAAAATTACACATGATTTCTACACAAACGAAGAAAAAAAAATAGAAAGTAATTATTTGCATTGATCTCATATGGTATATGTATGTGCCAAATTCCGTAGCTGTAAGTAACACGATCCGGCCTTTAGAGTGCCAAAACACACACATTTCTCTTCATTATTGTATTAACCAGATAATATGTATATCATTATAATTGTTAAATATGAAAGACAATGATTTGGAAAAATATGAAATTTATAGAAAAAAATTAAGACACTAATCTATACTTATAATAAAGCTCAATGTGTGTGTGTGTGTGTTGGCACTCGACAGGCCAGACCATTCAACCTACAGCTACCAAATTTGGCACGTGTATACCTTGGAGGCCGGGAATGTGCACCTGGGGGTTATTTTTTTCGAATTTTTAACTAGAATTTTATTTATTTAAAAATTAAGCGAAATTTTGACATGTTGCTGCTATAACTAACGAAAATATTACCGCACAAAAAAGATTTTTACATCAAGTTAAAGATAAAAAAATTATCTTTTAAATGATACTAATGTTTTAATCTTAAAATTAAATTTCTATTTTTAATGAATTTTTAAATAAATATTTTAACTAAGTTTTTCAATAATTTTTTTCGTAAAAAATAAAAATGAAGATTAAGCACGTTTAGCATTCATGGGAAAAAATTAGCTTTTTTCAAAGTGTTGCCATCACATTGATTAAAGCCCCAATTAAAAATAAATTAAATCTTTTGGGAAATGAAATCTGCAAAAATGTAATTTTCGGCACGTGACTGTAGGAAATGAAACAAATATGAAATATTATTTTTTCTAAAAAATAAATTCAAGAAAAATTATTTTATGATCTTTTACACTCTCTATACAGGGTGTTTATTTAGTCCCGGACCCATTTTGATGTTTAATGACTCATAAAATAATGAAGATATAAACAAACTTATGACATTTATTGATGGAATAACTCATCTATTTTCCTTTTCAGGTTTGAATATTTTTACTTTAGTAAATATCATCTTCGCGTGTTTTTAATTTCAGATAATTTCATTTTCCAGTCTAAATATCTGTACTTTTCCAAATATCGTCTGCTTATTAATTGCATTTTTCTCTCTTTTGTAATTGGCAACTATTGAAATGTTATGTTTACTTTTGATGTGTTTGTTCTATGTAGTACTTTTGTATGTGATGTTTTATTCGATCGGATATTAAAGAGAATGCATACACCACAAGTGAAAGCACAGATTTTATGGTGGTCATAGAGTTAATTTCCAATCAACTAAATCACTGACTTTTAAGAGTTCATTTCCAATCACTTAAACTGACTAATTTATGAAAATTTGAATATCACTATTCAATAAAAAAAGGATAATTTTAGATTTTCCATCGATCGCTTCAAAGAAAATACGCCAATCCGCGCGCAGGTTTCTCAAGATTAATGGGCCTAAGATCATGAAATTGTTGAGTTTTTCTAAATTTTTAAGATTTAAAAGTTCATAAATAAGTCTTATTTGATCGTGGACAATAGAAACATTCATTCATTTATTTAAAATTTGGTGTGTCCAGAATATTTCTCAGAATATGATACCTTACTGCATTAAATTTAGACTTCATAATTTTTGAAATATATTTATAGGCCGGAACAAAATATTATTATTGATTTCATTTCAATCCTTTTGAAAGCAAAATTAAAAACTGAATTTTATGCTGAATAACAGAAATTTTTGTTGAATTATTGTTTGAGATATTACATAAATGATGAAAAATATTTTGTAGTTAACATAAGATTTAAATACCGAGCGATTCTGTTTGCAATACTCATATTCAATAATAATAATAATTAATAAATAACAATAAAGATGATAAATAAAATAAAACGCTTGGTTTTATTAAAAAATATCCTAATATTAATTGCAATTTCATCATTTGCATTTTAAATTAAAGTTGAAGTTTTGCCGGAAATGACAACAAATTAGTAAAATATATATAGTAAATTGAACGAAACGATCTAAACAGTATAAGTTTGGCATGACTATCAAAATTTGAAGATTAAAAATGTTTTGTTTGAGAATCCTTTAAGAGATGAGTTACTTAAAATATTTAATTGGAAATTGTAGCGAGCAGTAATACTGGCGAACCGGCTGGTCGCCAAAGGCGGCTAGTTGAAAATAAAATAAATATGATTTTTATTCACGCACGCACACACACACACACACACACACACACATCTTTATTATAAGTAGAGACTATATAATATGTAAATCATTATAATAGTTAAATATGAAAGACATCAATTGGTAAATGACACTAATTAAAAATAAATTAAACAGTTTTTCTTTCATTTAATTAACATCTTTAATCTTTAATACCAGACAAAAATCAGAGAGTTGATACCATCACAGGTGCCAATCTCTCACAAAACAACAATTCATGGAATTAGCGGATTCTTCACTATCTTTTCGGTGCCGCAAACCTTCAACGATGAACAAATGAAAGATGCCATTCTTTGTGACAGATCAACGCAGAGGCCGCAATGTGTTATCGCAAGAAAAACATGACGTGAATTATCTGATCTGTGGAGAACAGGAGGCATTAGAAGACTGAACTAGTATTTGTAGTGATTAATCACAGAGAAATGAATGAATCCGATGCCATATTCGGGCATAAGGGAAGCCCTGGTCTCTCCAAATGGAATTACAAGTTTACATCGTAAATGGTTGGTAAAGCAATTCTCTCACAAATGGAACATCCATCTTGAGTGTTGTCTCATTTGGCTCATCAACCATCATTTGTCTATGGTTTCGATTCGTCGACGAATCAGAAGTGGTGTGTGTATTTTAGTGCGAAATAGATTACCAAGTAATCCCCAATTGATTTCTCATAATATTTTGCTTTGCTCGCAGAGTGAGACACCTTTAAAGAAAACCATTTCCCCAAACACATAATCACGTTTCAGAAATACAAACGATAGATCAATAATTATGTATATACTCTTTTGCTGATAAGTTAAATATTTTCTGGAAAAAGTAAAAATTTAAAAAAAAGTCCTTGGTTACTTAAGTGAAGTGATTTGGAGATTAGAGCATAAAATTTTATTCAGGCTGTTCTTTAAAATATTCAAAATATTAAAAAATTCCCTTAGAAAATAAAGAGAGATATAAAAGATGATAACATTAATTACGAGGATTTAAAAGGCTTTATGCTAATTCTGAAATAAATTTCAACTACCCATGTTTTAGAAAAGGAACAAATATGGCTAAATAATGATAAATATTACAGTAATTGCTAATGCATATGTATTTTCAGAAACTAATACCCATAATTTCATATCATAGTGTAAATATAGTAATTGCATCTTCTAAAACTTTGAAGCTTAACAGATAGAAATAGTATTTAGCAGTAAATATAATTATATCGGAAATTTAAAACGTTATAAATATGCTTTTAGTTATGTTTACATAAGACTTACAGCATTTATAAAAATTATCGATTTCACGATTCATTACTTAAAATGTCAGAAGTAGGAATATATAAACTGGGAAATGTTAATATTATGATAAATGATTCATCTTATTTGAAAAAAAATTTTAAATTTAAATAATGCATTTTTAATGAAGTTAGAAACATTATACTATTTTAACAAGAAAAAGTTTTCATTATTTTATTATTGAATAAACTAATAACTGAATTATGCTAATAAGTTTTCATCAGAACGGTGAATCGTATAATAAGTAGATTATTTTTACAGTGCAGTTTCTGAAAATCAATAACTTATCTGTAAAATATACATTTTATAGATTAATTTACATTTCACTTAATAGAAAAATCAAGATTTGTATAATTAATGTTGTAACATATTTTTTATGCATTCAAAATTTGTGCGATTAATTTATATATATATCAATTCTGGTAACCCTCTGGCAACCATTCAGAAGCCAATAACACGCACGCACGCACGCACACACACACACACACGCACACGCGCACACACACACACACACACACACACACACATGTTATTGGCTTCTGAATGGTTGCCTAGTTAATGATTCCTGTCTTGGCAACAAAATGATAAACATTCGAAGATGAATTTAGCGTCTTGGCCGATAAAAATGCAGAATCTAGAATATACTAGAATCTTGACCATAGCTAAATTCGCACTTGAATTCTAATATTTATTCTAGAAGATTCTTTGTCTTTCTTTCCTCTTAATGAAACTTTGAAAAAGGCTTAGAGGTAGTGTTTAAGGAAGTTAACTGTGTGTTTAGTGTTTATTTGAGTCTAGTCAGTAGTCAGTTGACGTTTGAGAGACTCGAGTAATTGAGAGAAGACAGTCTTTGGAGTCCTGACTGTCTCTTGCGAATTTTCGCTGAGAGCATTGTGCTGTTAAGGTTGTTTATAACTAATTCATTGTCTGTGCGTTGCTGTTTAATGTAAGCTATGTTTTGTACATTGCCCATGTTTGCCTTCTTACCTACGTATTGTGTTTTCATCTATAATAAAGAAGCTTTATTTATTTTTTTCAGTCTGTTGGAGATTTCACCAGACATTCCTCGAACGAATTTGGATTTTTCTTACCAATAATTGTTCCTGAAATTAAACTGAAATAAAATATGTAATTTGAAAATTATAATAATAATATTTTTGATTTTCATTTACTGTATTTGATGAATGCAATTTTGCTTGCTCTATATTACAAATGTAATATTCCATTAATAATAATAAAAATAAATTTCTCAACGATATTTCATTAAATATATTTAATCAATAAGTCAGGAATGTCAAGGAATGCTCTTGTATTTTTCTCATTTTGCTGTACATCTAAATAATAACAAAATATTAAAAATAAACAGCAAAAAATAAATAATCTAACTGAAAAATTAAAAAAAAAACACGCACAAAATATGAAAAGTCTTAAAAATTCTTTTCTTCAAACAAGAAAAAAGACTCCAAGAAAGGAAAACAACATTAAAGCCATCGAAGAAAAAACCTGATATTTTAAAATTTAAAGAATAAAAGTTTCCTAAAGAATTCGTCTCGCTTTTTGACAAATTTGATTTCTGCAAAAAGTGGGAATGCGTAAAGATGTTAGAATAAAAGAAATATACTCGAAATTTCGAATTTCATTGTCATCTCTGCTACCTTGAACCTTAAGTCTTTTCTGTGAAATTCTGTTGTGCGTAGAATCCAACCACATCAGATGGTGAGGTGGGCCTCTTTGTTCTGAAAATCTGTTTTTGTAAAAAAAATAAGCATATTCTAAAAGTCTTTTTCCAAACTTTTATGGAATAATTTAGAACAATACTAAGCCTAAATTAAGTTACACGTATTTATTACATGACTGAGTTCTCCGAAAACAGAATTCGTTAGTGTGAACATGGAGTTAGATTGCTTATTTATTGTCCCATTAAAATAATAATGAACCTATTTTTATGCGTGTTTCATTTTTTATATTTCGTGGTGCCATGGTAGATCTTATAAAGAACTGAATTCTTAATAGCAATATTGATTTAGCTAAAGAATAGTCCGTAATATGGTAAAGATATTTCATTAGAAATAATACGTCGATTGGTAAACAGTTGTGTGCTATTCTTTTACCCTTTAGGTAAGTAATTCCTGAATTTTCTTTTCAAAATTGCAAATATAATCTATTAAAAATACATAAATGGAGCAAGTCATATGAAGTTTAAAGATATCTTCATACATTAAATATTACAAAATTCTGCAAATCTATCAATTGCATTACTGTTTAGTATTTATACAAAAGCTGTCTTTTATGCCAATAAAGAAAACTTGTAGCACAATTTTAAACAAAACTATATAAGTGTTCACTAGGTGCAATCCAATTGACATAAAGATTTAGGTGGCAGTGCATAATGGGGAAGTTAATAAATGAAAAGAAAAGAAAAATTTTCAAAATTTTATATTGTGAGAAAACATCAAATTATGGAACATAACAATTATCAGATGGAATTATTTTTCATAAAATCTAAAGTAAAGAAAGAAATAATAGAATTTGATGTGCTTTGTATTTTACCAAAGCAAGCATAAAACTAATAATAAAATATTTAAATTAAGAAATTATTTTAGTGTATTTAAGGCAGAAGTAGTTGCAATCAAGAAAGGGATTGGATACATAATAAATAATAAGATAAAAGACGTCGAAATTATATCCGATTCCAGATCAACTCTTATGTCATTCAATTTCCTCTTTGAAAGAAAAAGGATCTTAAGCTATTGAAAGGTTTTTGGGATAAAAGTTCGTATGAGGTTTGCAGGAAATGATAGAGCTAAAAAGCTAGCAAAAATGGCTACAAGAACGAAATTAATTGATATTGGCTTCAATAAATCGTGTCTCAAATTAAATTAAAGGGAAAATGTAAATGATGAAATTCGTGGTACGATAGATGGACGAAAAATCTACAAAATGGCAGAAATCTACAAAAGGCAGATGGGCGAAAAATCTTTATGATAATTACACTATGAAAAGAATTCAAGTAAATTTTTACTTTAACTAAATTCTCACTGGCCATCATATTTATGACTGTCTTTAGATAAAAATGCTTGGCGAAGATGATAAGTGTGTCTGTGGTAAATCAAAGTGTTCGATACCCCACATTATCAGAATGTATGAGATGTGGAATAGTCAAGTAAACAGTGTCTTCTGGCTGTTACTTAAAACTTATTCTCCTTAGCCATGGTGATTATAAGGGGCATTAGACTAAAATGTTTGGCACAGATGATATATGTCTTTGTGAAAATGCAAAGCAGCTTCATTAATTAACGAAATATGGAATAAAGTGCAACCATATAAAATATTCTATGAAGCAGGCTGAAGCATTCGTATAGTTTATAGTTTGTTATCTTTCACTGTTGCCATTCAGCAATAAGTAAAAAAAAGTGATTTCTTTACTACGTACGTTATCTTTTTATATACCGGAGGATTCAAAAATCCGTTGACATTTAAAATTCAGTAATTCTCTGAATAATGTAGGTAGAATGGTAAAAATTGAAATACATGCTTGAAATAACAAGGGGTTTGATTGAAACGCAAAAAAGGGCCAACAGATGGCAGTGGGCAGCAAAACGTCAGTGACGTCGTATGAAATGAAATGTATCGAGAGAGAGTGAAGCGGAATGCGAATGCGTGAGGATAGAA
>JAPMOR010041189.1:15971-37303 GCA_026543865.1 Argiope aurantia | reverse complement strand
AAAAAATAATATCATTGTATTTATTGAGAAAAAAATTTAATTACAAAAAATAAATAATTTGTTCTAGGCATATTAATTGACGTATGGTCAATATACCACTTATGTTTCTTTTTTTCGTTATGTTTTTGAATTAGCGGTTCATATACATAAGAGCAAAATAGTTATTTTCTGATAGTTACGAAAGTAATTATTTCAGGTTACTGAACAAAAATACTTAAACTCATCAAAATCTCGTTAATATATTTTGTAGACATTATAATACTTTATTTCTATATACTCTTTATGCCAAGAAGCAAAACTGAAGAAATTTATAATAATTTCAAAGAGTACAATGTTAAAGAATAAAAGGCAAAATTTGTTTCATAGGACTTTATTTTCAAATTCTTTTAGGACTAGTGCTAAAAATTATTGGAAGTGATTGTTAGCAGAAAAGTGAAGAAAAATGCTTTAAATATCACAATATTTTTCTCTGAAATCATAAAATACTGTAGAAAAATACTTAGAGGTGGAAATAAACTTTGAAATTAAAAAAATAAAAAATAAAACAATAAAAAAACAAATCTAAGTTAAAATCCTTATTTTATCAAAGTAACTAACAAAATAATGTCAAATATTTGTTTCAAAATTTCATCCATTTTATTAATTTAAATTTCATATATTTCCGTGACTTTGCTTGACATCCGATAGCTGAAACCAAGTATTTGTCCGCATTTAGATAATGAAATTCCCCTAAACATACCAAGTAGAACTCGAAATTAATAATCTCGATATTTGCTTGAAAATTAGCGTCAGCAGTCCATCAAAATCCAGCCGAATTTGCACAAATTGAATAATAACTAACATAAATAGAGAGCCATTCATCTATAAATCAAGATGGTATCTAAAGTATCTCCAAATCATCCATATGTCCTTCAATCAGATGGTATATTGGAGGAAGGGGGATTCTAATTTCCCCAATGACACTTTGCTTTATTCCAGGGTGGTTGGGGAAAGTGTGTTTACTGAGATTCACTGTGATATTATCTTTAAATGTCTTGAGTGTATAGAGAGGTTTTATCTTAGACAAACATGTTTCAAGGAACTTCAAAAAGAAGGAAGTAAATGCAATATGTAGATTAATACAATCCCGTTTAACTTCGGTTTGAATAATCTTTAATTTTCTAAATGCAGTTAAATCTACTAGACTATTTTAGAGATTGGATTAATAGACTACATAATTTTAAGAACTATGTTGTTTTTTTTCCTAGATTTGTTTTCTTCCTTTTTTTTTTTTAGTTTTCTGTAGCAAAACAGTGCAAAAAATCCATTCTATCTTAATAGAGTCTCCTGTTTGCGAGTAATTAACTTCGGAACTATTTAAGTCTCGTTCGCAAATGATTCTTTAACAAATTCTAACTATGCAGTTGTAAATTAAACTTTAATGGTATGATTTTCAGTTTTTTTTTAAAATCAAATTTATATTTCTGAAAGTTTACTTATATATATTTATTATATTTATAAAATAAATGTATTAATATTGTTTCAGAATTTTTTTTATCAATTATTATCTAATTGGGGATGAAAAATTTTTGAACAAAATCTATTATATTTAGAAATTTTTTATTGTTATTTCAGATGATTTTATTTAATATATTTTCCTACAATTTTCTTTTTATAAAAAAATGAAATTCTATATGTGCTGCTTATTTAAGGAAATAAATTCTATAATATATTATTATTATTACTGTTTCTGTGATTTAATCTGACATTTAATGCTTAAGATTATATCCTACATAAGAAATTAACCTCTTTTAATAAGTCTTTAAATATTTGAATAAATAAATTTACTTACATTAATACATTTATACGTTTTTATATATTTCTCGTGATATAATAACTGAGGGATCCTTATAATATGTTTCCTGGAAGTTAAGATTCAAAATCTTTCTTTCCTAATTATAATTTACAGTAAAAATTCTGAATACTTAAATATTATTTGATTTGTGATTTCATTGGTAAATTGTTGTGTCAGAAAGTGTCAATCACATCAAGATTTTGACTATTGATTTGTATTATTTTTTGGAATATTTAAAGGATGTATCAAATAATCATTTCCCCAAGCCCCAATACGTAATAGAAGAGAGTATCAATAAATAACACTTATATTTTGAGCACAAAAATAAAAATTGCAATGAATGACACTATGAAATTAAAATGAAGGTATTATCAATTTATTTTTTCTCCCAATCTCAAAGGGTGCCACCAGGTGTGAATGGAGCAGTTCATGCAATAAGTTGGGAAACTTAGGAACACCAGCCCGAGCATAGAACCACTAGATTTTCATCTGTTTGGAACCATGAAGAGGTGATCATTGATCAATGATATAATAAGAAAAAGATAATTAGACATGCTAAATATCTTTATGTCAACCAACTTGATGACAAAAATGTATAAGAAAGGAATACTCTACTTAAATATTTTAAACTTATATAAAACATTTTCCCTTTTAGAAAAAAAGAATTGTATTGCTATGAGTAGGAATGATATATTTGACTATAATAAGAGATAGACGCTTGGATTAAATGTTTATCGTTTTCTGAATTGTGTCAAATATTTGGATCTTTGTTATCTTATTCTGCAACAATTAAAATTCGCTTGTGGAAACATTTTATAGTGATTCTTGTGATTTTTTTTAGTGAAGTAAATTGAATAATTAATTATTATTTTAAGTTCATTATTTTCTTCTTTGAAAGAATCTTTTATGTCTAATCTGCTGCGGCTACAAATATATATATGGCAATAAAGAAGAATTTTAGCTAATTGATTTGATTTTTAAATAATGCATCTAACTGAATTTTAACGAAATTTTAAGAGTGAAGGAAACAGATTTTATTATTTATCGTCAATTCAAGACCATTTCAGGAATCTTCAAAATAATAAGTCAAATCCAAATGTAGATATACCATACGAAAAAGAAATTACGAATAAAATATATATCTAAGAAATCTTCTAAATCTATAATCTTCTAAGAAATGATAGCATTTGTTAGGATGATTGTCATGTAATTAATGCAGCATTTAAAAATACATGTTAGATTTTCCAAAAATTAAAATCCGTGAAATATGAAGAATGAAATAAAATCATTTTACTATGTATGAGCAATTTAAGAATTATGAAATATTCTGAATGCTGCTCAACATAATAATTTAAATCTCAATCTGATCGTTCTAAACTGCGAAAAGTTTATAATTGAAATATTTATATGAACCGATAGAAATATGCATTTACTTCATAATTTAAAAATATAGATTTAATAATCCAAGTAATCCAATAATAATTAATATTTAATAATTTAAAGATCCTAAAGCATCCCTTGTATATTTCTTTTAAATTTAATTTCATAATGAAATTTACTACTTCATAAAATAGTCATCTATTAATTTCAAATGAAGTGATTTTATGAGTAAATATTTTAATCTATAAAAATTAATATATATTATAATGAAAGTAACCTCGTATGTAATGAAATATACTGCATAATCGTATTACAAGCAATGCTACAAACGTTTCTGAAGACATGATAAAATCGTAAACCTTAGCAATAAACTTAATGTCCGTTTTACTTCACCATTTTGTAATGACATTCTCAATTTTAATTTCAGCGATGCTGCTACAAATGATTCTGCAGACATGATGAAAGCGCGAATTCTTAATGAATATTGAGAGTTATTTTTCCTTAGAACACTGAAAGTACATCTTTCCGTTCTCTTGCTTAATATTAGTCTTTACAATGGATTCATTTCTGTTGATCTCCATTTTCGGATACATAAATTCCAGCTCTCCGCTCATTTGATAAGAATTGGAGCGATTTGTTTGAGAATAAGTTTTCTCAGTATAATTTCAGAATAATGGGCTAGAAGGAACGAGGCGAAAATTGCTTCCGTCTCAAATTTAGAACAAAGGAAAACTTTCCAAAGATTCTTAATGAACTCAACTGTTTCCCCTTCTCTTTCCTGGTTCGGGGAATGATGTATGGATTCCTCCCTGTTTTGAACTATAAATAACTTTTTCTTTAATTCTCTGTATCTTCCAGTAGAATCTCACAAAGTAACGCGAGGCCGTCAATCATATGAATGATTCTCTAGATTTTATTCCAGATTTTAAAAGAAGTTGTTCTTTTTAATAATTTTTATTTTTTTAATTTTTATTTTAAGAAGGAAATAATAAAGTTAATAAATGATTCAATAATCGGTAAAACTGCTAAACTAAGATAAGATATTTAATAATGATAAAAAAATCATTTCACTACTATTACGAACTTTTTAATGAAATGGAAAGAGTTGGACGTTAATCATTTTGTGTTTTTGCATTTCTTTCTTTTTTTTTCAAAAAAAAAATACTAGTGTTTACTTCTTTTTAATCATTTCCTAAGAATTAAGTTTGTCATAAGAGGTTATCAGAAATACAAGGAATAGGAAATGGCTGATGTTTTAAAGAAATGATGGACGTTCATAGATATTTGGATATTATGGATTATAATGATCTTCGAAAATATATTGTTACGAATCCGTAATGCTGTTTCCCAGCATAGTTGGTTCCATCATTGGAAAGAATGTTTTTACAGTCATCTCTATGGGACAGAGTCTGGGCGTCGTGTCGGGGGTCCCAGAGCTTGGCGACAAACTTGGCGACTTTGGCACCAAAATAGATTATACCCGAAACTTCGAGAATTTTCCCGATCCGTCCAGTAGGAACCGAGATACGCCTCGAACGTTCCTGATTGGTTGAGAGGCTTCTAGCCCCGCCTCCTGAGACCTATAAAAGGGGCTGCAGCTGCCAGAGAAGTCAAGTCAGTAATCCAAGTCAGAGTCGGAGAAGTAGAAGACGGAGTAGTCGGAAGCGACTGAGTCAAGCTAGTGCTGAACTGAGCTGTGCGCTACTGTCTGCAGTAGATTCTGGTTGTATGCTGCTGTGTGTGTTGTTGTATGCTACACGTCTCGGGTGAAGATAATCGTCTTCTGTGCTGTATATAGTTGTCGCTTTGTGCTGTCCTGTGTGTCTTCGTGTAAATAAACGTCGTTGTCTTATTTTCTACTACCGTCTGCTCATTGAGCGTTCTACACACCATATCACTTCCACTATCCAAACGAACCCGGGTAAAGAAATTTCGTAACAATATTTCTTTACATCTAGTGCAAAGACGTAAAAAAAAAAAAAACACTGTGAAAAAGCAATAATTGGGAAATACAGTTTCATCTTTAAAAAGCTAATAATGGAAATCGTTTTCAAGACTATTGTATCTTAATTAAGAAATTGGGTTTGGAAATGGAAAGTTGTTAAAATGTATCTAAAAAGAAGTACTAATTAAAAATTTTTAAAAAAATTAAAGAATAATTTATTACATAAAACTTTATTTTTATAAAATTATATATTCCAATTTTGAAAATTAATGAAATTATTTTAGCATTTAAAACGTGAAGATTACTCGTACATATTCAGTTAATGAATTATTATTATGCATTGTTAATAAATAAATAGATAAAAATGCACAAAGTGAGTTGAAAATACTGGATTTTATATACTAATTTAAAAACCTAATTACTTATAAAAATGTATATGTAAGTCTAATTATAATAGATAACGAGTTTTCTTCATGTTACTAACTACGCCGACAAATTATATTAATAATAATCATTATTAAAATATGCAGTAGGTTTTCAAACTATAAGAAAAATATTTTAGAAAAATAATAAGGATATATCTAGCTCAGCTTTCTGTTGATTTAAAAAATAAGTGTTGAGCATTAAATGTTGATAAAAATATGCAATACTTTTGTATTTATAATTTTATTATATATAATTTGTGTGCCTTAATTTTCATGATTTCTTTTAATTTTATGGACAATAATTATTCATTTTCACCGATTAAATAATCTCATTTAAGAAAAAGCACCGAAAATATCACTGTAAAGTAATAAAAATTAATAAATTGAGGATTAATTGAAGATTATCAGTTAAAAATAATTTTTATACCATTATGTTATTTAGGTACAATTTAGAATAGTCAGCCAACTAACTCTCCGACCAGCCACGAAGGTACACGGATTTAAACCATAAAAACTGAATGACCGGACCGCCACAACAGCAGCATTGGCTGGAACTGTGGTTGAGTCCTAAGGGCCGTTACCGGCCACGGTTACAACCCTCCCCGAAGGAAGTACGTCCCGTGATCGATGGGAGAAGTCATATCCCTCACCTATTAGTGTACCTTTCAGGGTGGCGAGATCCAACAACCATGCCGGAAGCATCGCATCCTCATTTCGAGGTGCCCCCCCCCGGGGGTTCACAATTTAGAATATTAAAAATTCTTGGCAGATTATGCAGAATGATTTAGTTGACAAAAATTGTTAAACATAAAGAACGTTAACATAATTGTTTGCATGGCAATTGACAGTATAAATAATCGATATTAATCTTTGATAATCAATCGATACTAATTTTTAATTTTTTCACAAAGATTAATTTTTCACAAGAAAACTAATAATCACAAAGAAAACTAATATTCCTGTAAGCAAAGATAGGATGCTCGTTTCATATTGGGTTTTTCTTTCCATCCGAATGCGTATACACAAACTGTTGATGATTTTAACTCCGTTCGCAACGATTTATCACGTGAAATAAAATGATGCTCCCAATTATTTAAGCACTCGTGCGAGCATACTTACACGTAGATTCAGATTCCTTTTTTTCCCCACTTCTGTTCGTAGTCTGTGTCGGTGTAATATATGATATTTTATAATGTATTAAACCTTTGTTTGTCGCAAGAAATAAAAGTATGTGGTTTTAAGAAGTCTTCTCGACCTGCAACATTTTACAAGCAACAGTCACATGCATTTTTCACTGCTATTATTTGAACATTTTACTCTGCGGGCCTTACAGACGATTGATCTTGACAATTACAGGGTTTGAACCCAAATATCTTCTGACAATTCCCCTGTGTTTATTAATGACAACATAAGAAAGGAGATCATTGTCAATCTTTGTTCTTATAAACTAAGTTAGATTTGCAAAAACAAATTGATGAATAACAAAACTGATAGTAACAACTTCAATAATTCTGTTACTGAATATTGATCTTCTATGTTTCTTAGTTTTAAGAATTGGATACTTGTGGAATAAAAAAAACTTAAATATAATATTTTAAATAAAATTTAAATGCTGATAACTTATAATTAACTGGGGTTTCATTTTACGTTCTTAATTATTGTAAAAAATAAAATAGCGGTTTTGTTTAATGCGGGACAAAAAAAAAAAAAAAACCGTTTTTTGAAAAAATTTAATCTAAGTAGAAAAATAATGCGTTATCATTGAAAAGAAAGAAAAAAAAAGATTGAAAGAAAAAAAAGAAAGAAAATAATTTATTAGCCTCAAAATAATGATATGAAATATCATTATTTTAGGCCATTTTTAATGGTCTCCGTCTGGACACTCTGCCAATAAAGGAACAATGTTTGTTTCAAGCGAATCTTACATGAAATATTATAAGGAGAAATTTAAAGCTTATATTTTTGAAAAATGGGGGTTTCTTGGCCATTTTTATGTTGCAGAAGAATGGGATTTTTTTTGATGCCCTAGGATTCTATAAATTTTATACTTAATAATTCTTTCAGAAGAATATATATTGTTTCAAACAACATAAAATATAATTCCTTACTTCTATTATAGCATTTTTTCATTTCGAAATATCTGAGGGTGTCGCTGCCTTGTCTATATTTACAGCATCGAGGCCAGTGGGTTCCAGGTTTGATATCTGATTTTACTAAAGCTCATAGGTATTTAAACCTGATGCATGTTAATTCTGAGGTCGGAGATAAAGAATCCTCCTATTGGTGCGTTTCGGATGTTTAGAGAGTTGCTCGATTGCTGTCTTCATCATCTGATCATTGTTCAAAACTACGCGGGTTGTCCCAAAATAGCCTTTGTATTACTACAAAAGAGATATCACTATAAGTAGACTCAACTAGAAATTTCCTGTTGAGACGCTTTTAGAATTCATTCTCTGCATATTAAAAGATTATTATTTAAATTTTTGCAATGATGAATAATAAAACCTCTAATTACAAAAATACATATAACAATTTTGAAGAACATGTTATTTTATGCAAAACATTAAATATTCATAACAGGGATATATATTTTGTTACCTGAAATTCCAATATCAGTAACAAACAAAGAAGATCTATTCAAGTTGAAAACGATTATAAATGTAAGAAAACTCCCAAACGAAGCGTTCAAAAACCGCACATTAATAGAAAATTAGTAATAAAGCATTGTAACATTATAAAACATCAGAGCGAATTTCTTAGTGAGATGAGCGCAATTCAAGTAACTGACTCTCCCAACTCCACTACTGACGGTGTGATACCTCTAAGCTTTGTGTCTTGGCTTTTTATAGTTTATGTAACAGTGCATTGAGGATTCTAGAAAAGTATCATATCTTCGCTCCTAATCAATATATCACTAACCTTCCTGCGATTTACAGAATTTTCATTTTTGCCTCCAACGTCGCCAAATTCATCTCCAATTCACTAAATAGTCCACAAGTTTGTCATAAAGTCCGTAAGATTATTGACCCGATATCCACTCAGCATACCTTATAGTTATGTATAAAATTATCGTCTTTACTATGGAACTAAATGTGCTGGAAAGCAATATTAGAAATTCATAACAATATAGGTAATATAATATTACTTTGAATCTGGAAATGAATTTACTTTTACTGAATCACCATTTGCTTTATCGGAAGCATAGAAACCAGAGCATCTGTGATCACAAATGTATTTAGATATTTTCATCGGATTCTTTGGGTAGATTCTATTTATTCCTATCGTCATCAAGATAAGCGTGGATTATCCAGGAATATTTTTTCTTGAATTCTATTTTTGAATTCGAATTTATAATGTTATATTTTTATCATTGTATATGGATGATTTAATTTGATAAAGCAATGACGAATACGGAAACGGTATTTATTAAAATACTTTTTCTCTTTACTATTATCTGTAAGTAATGTCCAGTCATTCTTTTGATAGTTAACAAAAATATCAGCGAAAAATTAAGGTGTATTTCTTAGTGGAACTGTTTCTAATTTTTATTAAAATCTGTAAACAATCACAGTTTATGATAGTTAAATACGTAAAATTGGAGTTCTTTTCAACTTTTAAAACAGAATCCATTAGTAATAGCTAAATATTTACCTGTGCAGTAATTTTGCATTCACGTTTTTTTCATTGGGCAATTAATGTGTTACTTATTTTAAAGAATGAGAACTACGCCATCTTTGAAAGGATTTAAAATGTGAATCCTAATGTATATCCAATTAAAGTTTTGAAATAAAGAAGGAAAAGGCAGAAATACAGTTTTAAATTTGCATTCATTTAGAGAAAAATGTATGCCTTCTTTAAATAATGGGAATTATACTGCCTTCGAAATGATTATATTTGTATTAAAACATGACTATGAAATTACCTTTACAAAATAGGAAAAGGAATGTCAGTACTATAAATTTAAATATCCATTTGTTTCCATTGATAAATGATGCGTTACGTATTTTAAAGAAGGGTAATTACTGTGAAATTCGAAGTTCCATAATAAAAAGAGAAGAAATGCATTAGAGTTTAATGAAAATTATATTTTCTAAATTATAAATTATTATGTTCTTATGCATTAGAAACGAATGTAAATCTTTATAATTTACAATTATTATGCTACGTATGCACACTCTTAGTTGAAAGAGTCGCATACTGGAACATATTCATAGTTGATTAGATGAAGTTAATTGCAGCTAACTGTGCTCTAGGTAGCAGAAGCAACTTTCGCTGTAATTGAAATGTCTTAATGAAAGACAGTTCAGCAGCGATTCTATATTTCGTATATATTTTGATAATATTGGTTTAAACTGTTCAGTATGCAACGCCAATCTAATAAATAATTTTTACACAAATCGTGTTAGGTACCTAAAGCCTGGCACTTTCTTAATATAGAATCTTAATACTTTACTTTTAATTGAAGAACTTATTAACATGACAATTTTTGCCATGCTATTAAAAATTTTAAGGCAACACATAAGATGATATTCTTAAGTACTTTTCATTTACAGTTATTTAAATAATTTAGCATAAATAATTCTCAAATAAACAATGTCGTTGCAACAATTATGAAAATAAATCCAGAAAATGAATATTTCCAGAAACAAATGTACATCCAAATTTACAAATTTATATTGATTACAAAATCTAATTATCATCAATTAATTTATGAAAAGGAATGTTTATTTTTAATGCATTTTATTCGACAAAAATTTAAAAAATGCTTTTTCAAAAGTTTGTATATATTAATAAATAATTTTAAAAAATATTTCAAATAATTCATATGATTCTTTTATTAATGTATAATAAATGAAGAACTTACTCTATCAATAATTTTAAGAAATGGAAGTATAAATTAAACCATTTCTTGGTTTTAATTTATACTTCCTTCTCATAAATATCATAAAATCTTGGAATAAATTTTTTTCTGAAATTTAGCACCAGAGGTCAGTTTACTTAAGGATTAATTAAATTAACTAGTTATCTCAAACTTAAGTTTTTTAAAGTAGCGTATTATCGTTGAAACTACACAAGCATGTAAAATTTTAGAAGTCTAGCGCATAAAAAAATGGGCGAAAATGGATTGAAAATTCTATTTGTACATCATGAAACAAGTTGCTTAAAAGTGCAAAAGTAAAAGACAATAGTCTTTTTGCTACTGATTAAAATAATTTTCCATTAATTAATTTCATAGATTTAAATCAGTTGCAGTGACAGTCAAAACAAATATTTCTTAATATATTTTGAAACGTTTATTACACGATATCAGCAGTCTCCAGAGAATTAATTCATTTTGTTCACCTTTTTCTAATAACAAAGGTGGCCAAAATTTAAATAAAGAATTTCACTCAGAAAAGAATAGATTGCATCTGAAAAGCTTCAAAAATTATTTTCCCTAAGTAGAAGAAGTAATTCCAAAAAGGAAAACAATATTAAAGTCTTTAAAGATAAACCTGCTGTTGCGAAATTTAAATACACAATGACTTCCTGAAGAATTTGTTCCGATTTTAATAAATTTATCTTTTCAACAAAGCAATTTTCTTACGAAATGATGCAAAAATAGAAGCAAGTCCCTCCGGATTGCATCTATTATTGTCTTTTTCGACACCTAGCTTGAGAAGTCTTTTTCAATGACAAGCTATTGTTCTGTGTTTGATGCCAGAGGCGCCAGATGGTGCTTTGATTGTCTTTCTTTCAAAAATATGCTTCAATAAAAAAGTAACTTCAGAAAGTTTCCCATCGAAATTTTTATAGTAACATACAGAACAAAATCCAGGACAAATAACGTTATGGGTATTTGTCACTTGGCTAAGTTCTTGGAAAGTGATATTAGCCATGCGGAAAATGGAATAAACTTGTTTAGATTATCACCATGTTTTTGGAAATAAAGTTGCCTACTTCTTATTTTTAGGATGATAATTATGTTTGTCATATTTCTAGAAAAAGAAATTCATTGTAGAGCCTCCAGATTGTTTAAATGATGTAATTAACGTTGTTACTACTTGTATCATTCTGTATAGCATTACTCAACATGGGATGCATATTATAGATGACAGAAATATCATGCTGTGTCAAAATTTATAATTCATTATCATATATTTTAATCTAATTACCATATTATAACTTGTAATGAGTTTATAATACAAGTGTATATTAAATAGGATATTAAAAGGTGAGAACCCTAAAGATAATATTATCGATGGAAAACAAGTCAGCTAGCAATTGATATATAAGTGGGCAAATTTCACTCGTCATTGTGGTAATCGTAAATTGAAATATTCCATCAAAGTGGAATCGAATGTGTAAGATTAAAGACACATGATATGCTATTTGAAATATTTTGTTTAATTTTTCTAACCTTTAGAAAAATTCAATGTAATTGTAGTATCCTATGTAATCCCTAATTTTAATTTCTATGTAACCGAATTTGAATGATTTTAGACGTGCGATGATAAAATTATACTTTTATTGTATTTTTGAAAAGGCAAAAGAAATTAATTTGAATACAGAATTATTTTTTTAACTACCCACCGGGGAAGTGTGCCCAAGATAGGGGGAAGAATAATTACCTTCATGGTGAAGTTTTTTCGCCTCCCTAGTAGACACTGTAAAGATGCGCGGCTGATTTATACCCGCCGATGACAAACGTACTTCCTACGGCAGGGTTTTGAATAGTGAATTGAGATGGACAATCGTATTCCTTTCTCACTGCTTTTGTGGCGTAAAGATCATTCAATGGAATCCGTTATATTTTCGAATAGGACTGGATTAGAAAATGAATTGATAAAAATTTATTTCTCAAATGTTATCAGACATTTCAATAAAAACATTAGAAATGAGAAAATATATAAACATTTTGGAAATGTTATTATTTAATTTATTATTTATAATATTTAGAACTACGCAATTTTTTTTAAAAACTTTTAGTGCCTTAGTTATTTTGTTATTTCTCCATTCTCGGAACCAGATTTGTTAACTTTTCATTTTAATACAGTATTTCCAATCTCAATTTCCTTATTCACGCGAAATGTGCTCAAATTGTTTTAAACCACCAAATAACTTCAATTCCAAAAGCTCATAGTAAATATAGAAACTATTACGAATTCCTGGAAACAATTTGTATTCTTTCAATATTTTGTAATTAAAATCTAAATATAAAACTTAAAATTACATTCATTACTTAAATACATAATATTTAAAAATATTTCCTCCGCTTTAGGAGCACAGTTTTGAATAAATAGGAGGAAATGTTTGATCTTATGAGATATTCATAGCATTCTCAGAACGTGTAATTATACTTTTAATCTTTACTCACTGTGGCAGAGAGAAACTCCAACTGTACAAAGGTTTATTTGAAAAGTGGTTTATAATCCTCGAAAAATCTTGTTATTTCCTTTGAAAGAGCATTTCTGCTCCCCATTTATATTAGTAAATAACTAAAGCTGTTGTTATAGTTTTCCAGATTAAATGGGCCGTCGGGTTATGATAGACTAGTAAGATGAGAAACAGTTGAATTGAGCAGAGAAAATTATCATTCATATATGTTATATATAAAATAATGTAGAAGATTCTTTATCTGCAATTTATTTGCTAAAATGTGGGCATTCTGAATTATTAATTTAAAATGTTTGGAGTTTCTAAAAAAGGGTATGATGTTACTGCCCAGTATTTATAAAATTTTCAAATATATATATATACGAACGCATATGAGTGACCTAGACATATTGTTACAAACCTGCAATTCGGCTTCCCAGCATAGTTTGCTCCATCATTGGAGAGAAAGTTTTACAGTCATCTGAATGGACGGAATCCGTGTGGCGCGTCGGAGGTCCCAGAGCTTGGCGACAAACTTGGCAACCATTTGGCGACTTGGCGACGACTTTGGCGACTTTGGCGCCAAAATAGATAATACCCGAAACTTCGAGAATTTTCCCGATCCGTCCAGTAGGAACCGAGATACACCTCGAACGTTCCTGATTGGTTGAGAGGCTTCTAGCCCCGCCTCCTGAGACCTGTAAAAGGGGTTGCGGCTGCCAGAGAGTCAAGTCCGAGTTGAGAGACGACGGAGTAGTCCGAAGACAGAGAAGTCAAGCCAGTAGTCCGAGTTCGAAGGTAGAAGGCCATAGGTGTTCGAGAGTCGGAGAAGTCTGAAGACGGAGCGGAAGAGTCGTAAGCGACGGAGTCAAGCTCGTGCTGAACTGAGCTGTGCGCTACTGTCTGCAGTAGATTCTGGTTGTATACTGCTGTTGTATGCTACACGTCTCGGCTGAAGATAGTCGTCTCTATGCTGTATGTTGTTATCGTTTTTGTGCTGTCCTGTGTGTCTTCGTGTAAATAAACGTCGTTGTTTTTATTCTACTTCTGCCTGCTGATTGAGCGTTCTCCACACCATATAACTTCCACTATCCAAACGAACCCCTGTAAAGAAATTTCGTAACAATATTATTTATTTCCTTAAACTACGAATAATTATTGACTGATTGCTTTTAATACTTTCCATCAGTTAATTAAATTACTCCTAAAATAGTTAACTATGACTTTTTGAATGTAGATGAAATTACTCATTCAAATTTAAACTGAAAAATAGATGTACATAGTTTGTCAAAAAGAAAGTGCAATTTAAAATGCTTATTTCTAATGAATACCAATAGACAGGGATATGTGTAATGCATCATCGGTCAGAGAAAAGTACAAAAATTTCTACTTATGTATTCAAAAGAAGCATTATATGTTATGCGACAAACATTTGAATCGGAAGTCCATTTCTTGTTGCTCTTGAAGTAACTGGTCCTTGGTTATTGAACTCATTGAAATAAAAGGAAAATCTTGCTGACTTTTGAAGATGACTAGACATATATTTTAAATATTACGCGATACTTTTGTTTACGAAATTTGAAGCTGTCTGTTTTCTATACTTATGATTGCGTATTGACAATTTCTGAAGCAGTCTGATTATGTTTAGCATTTTTATCTGATGAGCGAGAATTGTTAGTGCTTTTACCATACAGCCATCTATTATGATTTTTATACATTAATTGTAAATCTGTTTACGACGAAGCGACTTTTTATTGAACTTACAACTTATTGAATACAAAAATGGATTTACTTTATTGAACAGAAACTTTGTTACTACTTTTTTGAACAACATGAATGGATTCACTTTCGGCATACTGCAATGCACAATATGACTTTTCCAGTATCCCCGTAATGTTTTTGTAAAGAATAAATAGGTACACTTTTACCAGGTTTATCAGTATGTAAAAAAATAAAATTCTGAACTTTTCTCTATCGAATGAGTTTTGGTATTTTTTTTATTTGTCATAACTTATTAGAATAAAGCATTTTTAATCTGATTTTTCCAATTGAATAATCCTACCGGGTGTTTCAAAAATGACCGGAATATTTTAAAAATCAATAAAAACTAAACGGTCAGCAATAGAAATATACCGTTTGTTGCAATATGCTTGGTTCAACAATAAATTTTCTGGCAGACAAACTTGCGAAATTAGTTACAATTTACAATAACAGATGGCTCTGCAGGCGATTTGAAAGATGTGGAAGAAAACTCAGTCTGTGAGTTCGCCATTCTGTAAGTCGTCTTTCTGCTATAAGCGTGTGCTGTTCACAGATTGCAAGTTTGCTGTGAAAAAATGGCTCATTCCTTAGAACAGAGGATTTTTCTGGTGTCGGAATTCCATCGCTTAGAACACAGTGTTGTTGCAACAAGACGAAGTTTTCAACGGAAGTTTAATGTAACCAAAGGATCGAAAAGCGATACAGTAAAGGATCTGTTTGAAAAATTTCAATGGACTGGGAATGTGAAGGTTGAACATGCTGGAAAGGTACGGTGACCGCGTACGGCAACCACAGAGGGAAATGCTCAGCTTGTGCAACATAAAACGGGTTCAGTTTGAATGTCTGATAAGCACTGGAACACCTCAAACAGCTTGTGCAACAGGTGATCCAACAGCGGCCTCGAATTTCCATTCGCCGTGTTGCAGCTGCGGTCCAAATAAAGCCAACGTCCACGTATCGTCTCATGCGCCAGAGTTTACACCTCTATTCATACAAAATTCAAACTCGGCAACCCCTCAGCGCTGCTTCCATGAATGCACGAGCGACATTCGCTAACGATATGTTGCAAAGGATTGATGACAGCGATATCCATGCGGACAGCATTTGGCTTACTGCTTACTGACGAAGCTTATTTTTACCTGGATGGCTTCCTCAATAAACAGAACTGGCGCATATGGGGAACCGAAAACCCCCATGTTGCAATCCCATCGTCCCTGCATCCGAAAAAAGTAATGGTTTGGGTCGCCATTCCTTCCATAAGGCCACATTGGCCCATTTTTCAGGTCTGCAATGATTACTGCACCACGCTATTTGAACATGATGCGGGAATTTGTGGCGGTACAAAATGCCTTAGAGGACACTACCAATACCTCGTGGTTTATGCAAGATGGTGCCCGGTCACATCGCACTGCCGACGTCTTTAATTTCCTGAACGAACATTTCAATGATCGTGTGATTGCTTTGGACTATCCCACACATACAGGAAGTGGCGTGGATTGGCCTCCCTATTAGCCAGACATGAACCCCTGTGACTTCTTGTTGTGATCACACTTGAAAGATCAGGTGAACCGCCACACTCTAGAAACAATTGAACAACTGGAGCAAAACATCTGTTCCTGCAAGTGAAGCCATGACGCATGAGACGCTTACACGGATTTCTGCTCATTTCGTTCTGAGAATACGCCATGTTATTGCTGCACATGGTGGATATTTTTAAAATATCATAGTTCAGATTTTTTTCCAGACTATAGCGCCATCTGTTGTTAAAAATTGTAACTAATTTCGAAAGTTTGTCTGCCAGAAATTTACTGTTGTCTCAAGCATATTGCAATAAATGGTGTATTTCTATCTCTGTCAGTTCAGTTTTTATTGATTTTTCAAATATACCGGTCATTTTTGAAATACCCGGTATATAGATGGTGTCATTTTGTAAGTCACTTCTATAGATATATAAATGTAATATAAGGTATGCAGATTATATATTTTTTATATTTGTCTGAAATTGTCACTTTAATTTTAAGTATTTTTTAAAAATTTATATTAAAGATTTAATAAAAATTTATTCATGGTTACCTTCAGATATCAATAAATTCGTTAACTGTTACTAGAGGACTGCTATTTATTATTTTGTGTAAAACTAATGCCATTTAATTTGTTTCTCATTATGGAGAACGGGCAGAAAACGATAGATTTGAAAGATAAAAATAAATTACTTGATCATCAACCATCCCTATATAAGATTATTTTTAAAATTTCAGAATTAATTTTATGTTACTATAATTCTTAAAACTTTCTTTAAGTAAAACTTTCCAAAATCAAAATTTAGAGCTGTTGATATAGATACAAATTCAAACCCTCTTTTTTTTAATTCGTGTTTTTTACTTATATATATTCTTTTACAGGAAAACAAGCAAACTTATAATAAATCTGATTAAAAAACGCTTTTAAAAAGCATTTTATTATCAATATAGAATTAGATTTATTTATATTTTATTTAGTTTCTATTTTTTAATGCTGATATATGTTGTTTCACAGGTACAAAACAAGTAGCGTTACTGAGAAGGAATCACATCACATTTAATTAATGATTTGCAAATTATTAGTTTCTGAAAGTATTAACCCTTTAATCATTTTTCCCGTGTGGATCATGCAGACATAGAACAACTGCTTGTCTATTTCATAAGCCGTAATTAAATCACCCAAAGTCGCTATAACTCATTGTAAAAATTACACATGAATAAATCTCAAGCATTTTAAGGATTCTGAAATGGAACAATGTGATAACACATTCAAAATGAATGATTCATCTGATTAGATTATTAAAAAATAAAAGCAGTTAAGGGGTTGAAATAGATTTTCTTAATCAAGAATTCCTTTTGTGTTCAAAATTTTAATTGCAAAATTCCAACTTTAGAAATATAAAACCAGTTAGGTTTAAAAAGGCTTAAAAAGATATACTTCTATTAAAAATCTATCTCTTTGTTGATGGAAATTCCCAAAATTATTTTCTTTTCAATGTACGTACAAATTTTATTGTTTCTGAACAAAAGCTCCTGTTTTATGTTATCTAAGAAACTGAAACAAATATATGACCCATCCATATTTTTGAAGAAAAAAAAACAGCAAATATCTGGCATTAAGGGATGAATTTTTGAAGAATATTTAGAATTCCGATTTTATTTTATTTGGAATTTTTTTTAAACTTGGCTTGGTTTACTTTTGAAAGACATCACTTTTCTCCTAAGAGAGAAAGATAGTAATGATATTAAAAAATAAGATTATCCTATTATACAAATGAATCTAGTAAAGTTCTTGTTTTTTCATGACAAAAAAAGCAATCATGCAAGAAAAAAAAATCCATGTATTTTTTTTTTCTGGGGGAAGGAAACTGCTCTTGTTTTTTTTATACCATGTTTGTTTTCCATAAATACAATTACTCTATAAAAGAAGTTAAGAGTGAAAAGGATAACAGTAGATATTTTTATCTTACATAAATCTTATTTTTTTATTTTTATATGTGCTATGTTTTCAATAAATGCTGAAGAAGCTTGGCATATTCTTGAGCATATATGGAGTATTACTCTAGTGTAAATTGATCAAAATTAGTTAAACTTTAATTTTTATTTAATTTACAAGTGATTAATTAACTGATTAACTAAAATTAATTCGAATGGCGTATGAGTATTTTCTGTTTATCACATATTTATTTAGTATTTTCACAAAAAAATAATTGCTTCAACTTATCACTTGTCAACTGAATGGTTGATTCACAGGCATGCAATATGCTGGTTCGTAGAGTTATAGACTGCGAAAATTTTTAATTGAATGCTATGTTCGTGATTCATTATTTAAGGCTTCTTCAGAAAACTATATTTAAATTTCAAATTTTGATTGCAATGTAGCTCGTACTTTTTTAGAAACCCTATATAATTATGCACATACTATTATGCGTCTGGTAATTTTTTGTCATTTCACTTAAAATTTAACTGCAGTTAATTCAAAAGGAGGCTTGCTCAGTCGTAGAAATCTCGTGAAAAGATATGGCAAAAAAAAAAAAAAAAATCAGCATTAAAATTTTGTATATAAAGCGGAATATATTTCCTAATTTTTATAAATTATCAGAAGATTTTTTTAAATAAATTCTCTTATTTATTAAAAATTAAATATGTGTGCTATAACAAGAATGTGAAACTATAAGCTAAAAGAGCGATAATTCATTTTATGCAAATAGTTTTATTAAGAGAAATTATAATAAAGTTTGTGAAAGTGTCGAGCATTAAAAAAATATCTATCATTATTTACTTCTGAATTTAAAAATTAACTGTAATCGTAATAAAACAAGAATTCAAACTGAGGAAAATTCAATTTCTGCAAAATAAATCTAGTCGTTATACCTTGATCATCAACAATGAAAAAGAAAACCAGAATGAAATCATAATAGCAGCGTTAAAAATTGTTTGAATTTAATAAAATAATAAAAATATTGTTGTAAAATATGCTCAAATTTTTTTTAAAAATTTAATTAAAATTAGAAAAAACTTAATGGTTTATATAATGGCATCATAAAAAAAATTGTTTTCATAGTTTTAAGATGGTGTGAAAATGGTTCCTGCGCTATAATATTTCGTTAATGTTGGTGGAACAAGTTAAGTTTCGTTAAATTTATAATTAATTAGAATTTTAATTAAAATTTCACACACTGAAGCACACACATACACATGCTTCGTTGTTATTAATAAAGAATAAAAATAGTATTTTTTCATTAATTTCTTGTTTAAAGCATTTTGTGTGCATCAAAGCAATAATGCTAGTTTACTTTTAGACAAGTTGGACTTGCACATAAAACGAATTTCTTATCATTAAGCATTGCGTATCATCTTATCATAGCAAGCTTATCAGCTTATCATCTTATCATTGATCTACACTGAAGCCATATATTAAGTTCAATAATTTCTTTGAAAAAGAACTCTGAAAATTTCTTTGATTTTAATTTCGAGTTAAAAGTTTATATTAATTATATGGTGCATATTTGAAAAAAACTATTTTTAGGGCGAAATAATAAATATATTCTCTCGTATAAAAATGTTCAGTCATTATAGATCTTTTTTGGAAAACTTTATTTTCACATAAATTATTTATTCCTTCTATAGCATGATTCCTACAGGCATAGTCCATAGATATTTGCTGAAGATAAACTTTTAGTATTTTCATATGGATGAATCACAGCATTTAAATAATGTTGTTTTAATTGTTTTATTGATATAATTTGCTTCAAAAATGCAAAATGTTTCTTCTTCTATTAATATTTAAATCAATGATGCTGTATACTTAATCTGAAAATATACAAGGTAAATTTATTAAAATTTAAAACTAAAGAAATGCTTTAAAGAGATTTTCAAATTTCTTTGCTTTAGCTAATTTTGATCCTATAGATTTGTTAAGGATGATTTGGGAGAAATATATATATTATTTAATAGAGAAGACGTCCTTTACATTGTTAAACGATTGAAATAATATTTACTTAGCTCATAAACTGAGCAATAGTATCCAATCTAATATTCTCTTTAAAAGAATAATTTACTATTGAATAAAAACCCCTACATCTGAATATGTTTTAAAATAGCTCTGCTATATTTATTTAAATTCATTTTCTAAAATAAATGCATTTAAAATTGTTTGATTTTCAGAAATTAAACTTTAAAAATAGGGAACGAAATTTTAAAAATATTATTCAATAGTTTGTTTTTTTACGATTTAGGTACCATGTGAAGATCTTAAAATTTTACTAGTATAAAAATGCTGTTTTTTAAAATTTCATTTGTCAACTGTCTATGTTGAAAACTACGATGGGTAAATTAAAATAGCCTTTATTTTTATTAATTGGAAACGAAATTTATTGATATATTTAAATATATATTTACCACGGTGAAGTATAATTATAAGTTTAAAAGAAAGTTGACATCATGAAAGTTCCATTGCATGATGTATCCAATTAAGATATTCGTCATATCTTCATTTCTTACATTTTTGAGCTACATTCTTCATGAATATTGAAGAAAGAAGTTCATAAAAGTTATTGAAATGATAATTTCCTTTTTATCTGCTCTTCAGATCGGGTTTTATTTTAAAAGGTTATAAATTTCCATGAATTACAAATTTTTATAGATATATATTACGATAGCGTTTTAAGGAGAAATTTCAGAAAATTTGTTTTGAATTTTTTGTCCAATTATCATTATTTAAAATTGGCTGCTGCAATATCCTTTATAGTCATAGTTACGAACTTGGAACTTCAATGTTCATTTACGTACAATTTCATTCATTTTTGTTTAAATTTGAGAAATAATTTATTGCATCATAGCTTTTTATTAGTCGCTTTTCCATTAATTAATATTTTGTGATAGGAACATTCAAAAAATATTTCTTTTTCATATTTATTAAAATTATTTAAAATAAGTTGTCGCAATTGTTTTCTGTAAAAGAGAAAAATAAGAAATTTCGAATACCTATTTTCAAACCACTTCACTCACAATAAGGTGCAATTCCTTTGAACTAGTAGTTACTAGGGTTTATACAAATATCGAATTTTTGAAAAACCGGTTTTCGAATTCAATATTTCCAAAAAAAAAAA
>JAPMOR010041189.1:0-15961 GCA_026543865.1 Argiope aurantia | reverse complement strand
TATTCAGAGCTTTTTCATTGAAATCAATTTCATTAAAGCTTTAAAGTAAATGTTGTGGTTGCAAATTACAGAAATTTCTCTAATAGCCAAACCCATTGCGATGTTCGAAAGCCTTTATATCTCAAACTGCAGTTTCGTTTCTATAATTACCAAACTCAGAATAAATTATTTCGGTTTCACTTCAATGAACCCCCAAGTGATTTGCCTTCCTAGTATTACATACTGCATGAATCAAAATTTCAATTTAGCTCAGTTCATTTAATCTATCATAAGTTTCCTTTCAAATTCCAGTATATTATACATAGTACCATGTTTCCTGTTTTGTTTGATTAAGTAATTCATTTCAATTTGTGTTAAAATATCAATAGATAAAATATTATCTTCAGTGAAATGGGAGCTTTTAATAACTAATTCGGTAAGGATGAAATAAAAATTATATATATATTATCATACTAACTGCAAACAGTGTCATATTTTATTAAACTTGAAAACAGATTTTTCTATAGATTTATTTCAGACTAATGCTAGAAATATGATTATTATTGCATTTTATATAATTATATTTCTGATAATTGTTCGAAATATAATGATGCATATTGATTTTTTTACAAATCTGTGATGCTGTTTCCCAGCATGGTTGGTTCTATCACCGGAAAGACTGATTTACAATCATCTGTATTGGATGCTGCCAGATGCCGAGCTTACGACAAACTTGGCGACAAAATGATTAATGCTGGAAACTTCGAGAATTTTATCGATCCGTCCATTAGAAACCGAGATACTCCTGATTGGTCTAGAAGAATTTCGGCCCGCCTCACGGGGACTATAAAAGGACGGCAGTCTAAAAGCCGGCAATTGTAGTCTTAGTCTCAGACAAGTAACGAGTTTTCGAGTGGTTAGCGAAGCAACAACGGAGTGCCAATGTTGCTTGGAGCGAGTGTTGAACTGCTGTGAGCCGAATTCTATTATCTACCATGGAAGCAGCGCCGTACCTTTTGTGTAGTATCCAGTAGTGAGTCGGCAGCTAAAGCAAGAAGACAGTGAGAAGTTCAGCCGTTTTGGAGAGACCGTAGAGTGAAGCTCCGAAGGATCCCCTCTCCTGCTGGATTCTATCTGGCAGCTTCGTGTGCAGTGTACGATTACTACTTGTGGGCTACTGTCTGCTGTAGTGTTCTGCTGTGTGTTGTCCTGTGTTCGTCTCGGCTGTCAATATTTGTCGTCTGTGTATTTGTCGTCGTTGTGTTCTATTGAGGCTTGCTGATTGTGTTCTCGCACCATACACCCACTATCAAAAGAACCTGGCGGTGTGGAAAATCCGTAACAATATTTATAAGTAATGAAATTTTATCCTATTTTAAACTTAAGAAAATTACATTCAGAATATTTTCAAACATCATTACCTATTTATTTTAAAATTAAAATTATAAAAAGAAATATTAAAATTGTTGGAAATGTTTGAGAGTTATAAAAAAGACAATAAATGTTTTAAATAATTAAGGATATTTATCCTCAGAGAAAAAAATAATATTTTAAGAAATTAGAGAAAAAAAAATATATTTTTAAAATAGCGGATAAATAAAAAATAAATCTATTGATGATATATTTATAATGGATATTAATAGTCTGAATACTGAACCAATATAATTCAAAATTTAAAAAGAATTAGTACAAAATGTTTTCTTAAATGAATCGGAAAACAAGCTGAATTAATACAAGTAAAGATAATTTTAATACTATTTTTCACTGCTTCATTTATGTCAAATTTATAGCGAAATATATTTTAAGTAAGATAAATAATTTTTGGAAACAAAGAAAATTGATAATAAGACCAAATTTCACAGCTTATATTTGAGAGATGTTCTGAACAATTTTGTACTAATGTATTCTTTAAAAAAAATATTTATTTTTTTTCAAAATGACCGAAAAAAATATAATGGTGCAAACAAAAAAGTAACAAGTTTTAAAATTATAAAAAGCTATTCAAAAATGAGGTGAAATACGTATTATTGATGACTGCTAGTTGTTTTGCCAGTAAATAATTTATTAATATAAAATATAGCTTCATGATAACTTTCATAGATTCAAGGAACGACTTATGTTTCACACTTAGCTCATTCAGAATAAAATCTTCGTAACATTGGCTTATTGCTGTCATAGCGATCATTAAAATAATAGCAAGTTTTAAGATTAACCCTATTGAAATTATATGTTTATATATATAAAATATTTTATAATAATCTTCATTACAATTTCAATTCAGATAGATTAAAATTTCTCTTTAAGGTATACATAATTTAATTATTTATTTAAACTTATAAATAATAAAATATGAATGAACACATTACAAAGATAAATTTATTAATCATTAATTATTTTTAATTTAGTTACAGTAACATCCCCATTTTCAAGAAACTCTTGGTCTGTTTTGTCTGGGCCTCGTAATTCTGAACCTCGGCTAGATGCAAAGGACGGTACCTAAATTGAAATATGCTCTCCAACACCACACTAGAGGGATACTGACGACTTAGTATGTTCCAAACTTTCTTACAAAACAGTACTTCCTAGGAATGATCTTCCGGGTCTGAAAGGCCGCGGTGGCCTGGTGGTAAGGTATCGGCTTCGGAATCAGAGGGTTTCAGGTTCGAGACCCGGTTTCGCCGAAGAACCGTCGTGTAAGGGGGTCTGTTGCACGTTAATTCCGTCCTGACCAAATGTCCTCCCGCTGGTGTGGTGTGGAGAGGGGGGTGCCAGCACAGGTGTCGTCCTCGTCATCTGACCACGGTTCAAATTTCCGAGGTCCGTCCCAAAATAGCCCAAGTGTTGCTTCAAAAGGGACTTTAATATAACTAAACCAAACCAAACTTCCGGTTCCGAAACAGAGATTTTATCACCAGATCACCGCAGACGGATTATTAACAGAAAAAGCTTGGTATATAAGACTCCATATCCATCCTCGAAATTTCGGGTTTGAATGAAAAAAGATTAAATTTGTAAAGAAATTCTCATAATATTTAAATTTAAATATGAAATCTCAGAAAACTATCCAAATGCTGCCTTTTTTATGAGTTTATTGAAGACTGCAGTAGCCGAGTGGAAAGGTCTAGGGTTTGGCGAAATGGACTTGAAGCATGAGACCCCACGAGTCTAGCACGTGCGAAATTCACTTGGGCTGAAAAAGTTTGGTGAGGGGATGCCAACCCAATTGTCATCCTTATAATCTGACCACAGCTGAAATTTACAATTCTGTCCCAAAATATTCATAATGTTGCTATAAAGCTGTAAAATAAAATGTCTTTGTTTATTTGAATATAAAAATTTTAGTGCCTCTATCAATCAAGTGATTATGCAAAAGTAAATAAATAAGTGCTTATATATTTTGTGATGACATCTAGATTATTTTACCTAAGTTCATCTGCATTCTTCTGAAAATCACTATATAGAAGGAAATTATTTTTCTTCTATCGTAAATTTTCAATGAAATTCAATAAGCCATGTCCCAATGATACCAATAAGAGGTTTATACAATCCTTTTTGTTTCTCATTAAATGCGTTTTACCTTTTATAACATAACTTTTATAACTTATAAAATAAATATGAATAGCTAAAAATAATAATATCATTCGGTATTAATAACTTATATAACAATTAATCTATCAGGGAAACAAAGTTTTAAATTTAGCTCTAGAAAAATATTCCAATTGATAAGCCAAAAGAATCTTTACAATTATTTACAAATTATTAGTTATATTTAAAACATAGTGATGGTTATTATTAAATAATAACTTAAATAATATTTCAAATTAAAATTTTAAAATAAGAAAAGATTGATTAAAAGAAAAGTTTTATTAGCATCATTTCGCGGCATTAAACACTCTAAAAATTTCGATCCTTTACATTTCTGATTAATGAAGATGCACTGCATACATTTCAAAAGATATTTTTGAATGTGAATTACTTAACGAAATCATTTTTGTGAAGATAAAATTACGCAATCAAGTGGGTTTCAAAATTATATTTTACTTGCTGTTGTAAACAATTTTATGGATATCATAAAATGCTAATTTTAACTTTACTATTCTGTCTAGAGTTGCATAGTTGTGACATGTTTCTTAATAAGAAATCCAACATTCCAGAGGATCTAAAATGTAAGATTTTTCAAAATCCATTAATTCCTGCTCTTCATTCATTTAATAATAATTGGAGCGAAATAATTGAGAACTAGCCTTCTCTGGGTAATTTTAAAATAATGGTCTTGGAAAACCGTGATGAAATTGACTTCCGTTTTAAATGCAGAAAACAAAGGGAACTTTATAAATATTCTTAATGAACTTAACTTTTCCTTGTTCCTGTTTCGGCATTCTAAATGATACAATCATTTTTCTTAGAGTCGAACTATAAATAACCTTTACCTTAATTTTTCATACTTTACAGCAATTAAGTCATCAACATAATGTTTCATAATACATTCGAAAAAACAATATTATAGTGGTTACATAGCTCTTCTACCTTCTCTTTTGATACAACAGATGGCGGTACTTTATTGATATCAAGATATATTTCTCACATTCCTTCGTGGGGTTCATTATGAGATTGTATTCTAAGAGAGAGTCGTGTATTTTCGTGTTCTTGTTTATTTTATCTTGTGAAATGGGAAACTTAGAAAATAATTAAATAACTATTCATGAAACTCGTTTATTGTTTTCATCTGCTTTCTAATGAAGCTAGAAAGAGTCTCGTCCCTCTACAATACTACTTTTTACTATTTTGTTATTTTTTAAAGATGCAAATTAACCCTTAACTGGGGAGGTGAAATTTTAGGACTTAACTGGAGAGGTGCGGTCTACGTGACCCCATTTCATTTACACTCAAATTAAATTTTCTAATTATTGTATTAGTATGAAAAACTGTCAATATATTTTGCAGATATTTTTCTTGATATATAGATATGTTTCAGAAATTTTCCAAAATATATTATCATTGAAAAAAGTAAATGCTTGCATTTTCTTCTCAAATTATATGTTACAATAAATAATGTTCTTTAAAAAGCATATTACTTTTTACTTTTTAAATCATATTTATTTTTACAGTATATGAAGGTATATAGAACACAATATAATGTAAAATTCAACAATTATATGAAAAAAAAAATGTCAATGGGTAAAACTGGCCCTTTTTTCATCGGTTTGCGTGACTTTCATAGCACGGTTTTCTAGGGTATTTTAAATATACAGATTAAGAACTAGTATAAAAATCAACCTATAAATTCTGTATATATATCTCTTGGTATATTAGTATATTTTATAAATTTTTCAAAATACATTATTACTAGAAGAATTAATTATGTTTGAACATACATATCAAAATCAGTTGAATGTGAACTTTCGTCGAAAAACTCTTTTGTACAATTATCCTTATGACTAAAATCACTTTCTGCTTCTTTTAAAAGTGTCTGGAGCACTGCTTCATAATAGGCTCAGTAAACTGGATAACATTTCGGGGCCCAAATTTTAGCGCCATCTGGTAAGCCTTGTTTATCACTGGGACACTAACAGAAAGATGCGGCCTTAGAGACCGCGCTCGAAGAAAAAACTGAATTATTTTAAAAACATATGCTGAAATCGGTTGAAAAATTGCACGTGTATTCAAGGTCATAAAACAGGAAGCTACAGGGTCAATCCATTCAATTGAGCTAAAAATAGATTAGGAGTGACAAAAAATCCATTGCTAACGGTCTCACAGACCGCACGTCCCCAGTTAAGAGTTAAAAGAAATGGAGGAAGATTGGAAAGTCAGCCCAGAAATTAAAGGCAGAGTAGAAAAATGTTGAATGATAATAAATAAATAATAATTCAACATTTATAACTGAAATTATCAAACGATTTTTCGATTTGCTTTTCTAATATCTTCAAATAATTTTTAATATCTACAAATGAATAATATTTTTCAAAAATTAGTTTGTTACAAAAGTTACTAAAGTGGCAGGATTATAAAATGATTGCAATTTTAAGAAAATGATGAAAATTTTACCAAGATTAGGATAGTGTTACGCAGAATATCTTCCTAAAAAAATCACATAAAGAATAAAAGCAGTTTAAAAGAAATGTAGTAAGTACTAATCGTTGTCTCTTCTACTTTAGAAATTCTGTTGATATTATTTATGAAGTCAATTAAGTAATAATTTATCAATATAGTTTGAAAAATGAAACGATGTCAAAATTATTGCAGAGAGAGAGTAGCAACAAAATTAAATGCACATTTTTATTATAACTCAAGTTTCAAGTCAATTTTTAAAATGAAACTTTCCGAACAAGCATATTAAGAGAAGCACTTACACAAATGGAACGGAGAAACACGAAATATTATTATAATACATTATAAATGAATGAGCCAATGAAAGGACAATAAATTGAACGCATCTGCTGTGCAAAGTTCTTTTTTCCAGAAACTTTATTAGAGTTTATTAAAAATTCATATATAATAAAAAAGTTTTACTGCCTTAGTATAATATAATGCAATTATATTATAACTCTATTTGAAAGGTTTTCCCAAATTATAACATCATTTTACACAGATAAAAATGATGTATCATAATTAGAGTACTAAAGGTTATATTTAATCATTTCTCATGTTAATTTCATATAAAATTTACATTAATCTAACAAATATTAATTTTAAAGAAAATTGCATTCATACTTTTTCTTTTCAATTTCCTACTTTTTAATTTTTTCCACAGTTCTAGTTTTCCACAGTTCTATCTGTTGCCACAGTTCTATCTGTTGCCACAGTTCTAGTTTTAAACGGTATTCTGAAACAATTTCAGTTGATGTTTCATTCATTAATTTGAGAATTCCCTTTAATGTTAAGTGCTAAGTGTGTCCACAAGTTAAATTCCAAAATCTATGCATATGTTTTTAAATTTTTTTTTTGTAGAAGAATGGAAATAACCACCTAATCGAAAGAAGCACTCATTTTTTTTGTGAAATATGTATTTACTCATATATTGATTTATGTCCTTGCGGTATGTCATTGTGGGAAGGTTATAAGACTGGTTTCGAGACTAGAGTATTTCATGTTCAAATTCAATTTCACTGAAGGCCCAATGTGTATCATCACCAGGTGCATGCTAAATATGAAAAATATCTCGCCTGTGATGTAGTTCAGTAGTATCGATTGGGACAAGTGAATCATCTGAGTCTTCGTAATCACGTAACGAATCTATCCCAAAATTGCCCTCCTGTTGCTAAATATCGTGAAGTGAGGCTAGATAGAGGCCTGACATAGTATATAAGAGTAACTATTTCATATACTTACTTTATGAAAATCTACTTTTTTATTTTATATTTAATTTTCATTTTATATCATTTACATTAACATAATAAATATTATTGAATATTTATTTCAATAATGTACAAAGGTGGCTATAATTTAAGTTTTCCACTTTGAAATGGTCATAAAAGAAAAACTACAGGACCAAATCTTATTAAACTTGGTAATAGCCTAAAGAAGGTCATGGGATGTTCTTTTCCGCCAAAAACAAACAAAAAAAGTTCAATAACTCAGCAACATGGGAGTAATGGCGCTCAATATTGGCAAGCAAAATTGAAAATGAAGACATCGGTTAAAAGTGTATTTAATCGTTTCTGAAACGTGTTACAAAGGATGTTCAATGCGTACCCTTCTCATAATTTGTTATGGATATTTTATGCACCTGTCTTGAACGAATTTACTTAATTTTACCTCTTTTCATAAAAAAAGGTACAATTTACATTCCTGCATTAATTAGAGCAAAATTTAAATGAAAATAAAAGATATTTTTAATGAATACTTAATAGGATTTCATTAATTTTTAAAATGGATATTATTGAAATCATTTTATTTTAATTTTAAATTTGCAGTATTAGAAACTAAACATTTGTAGACATTCTTCAGACTAAATTTTGTGGATATATAATGACAAATGACAGAGAAAACTTTATGTCTACAATTAATTGTTATATCGATAAATATCTTTTCAGAAATAAGACCTTTTCAAAACTAAAAATAATACAATAATAAAATTTTTTGAATTTAAACCAAAAATATCAAGCATATTTCATTCTTAAATATTCAATTTTCTTTTTAAAGGTCCAATTATAGACAATTATTTCAAGATAGTTCCGTCAACCAGTAGGAACTGCTGAACGATGGTATCTGAAGTACCATCCTTGGGGCGGAATGGATTCTGAAATTAAGCTTGAATCCTAAAAGCCATCATCCGACGCCGTATAATTTCTTCTTTAGGAAGACATTGGTGGTATCCGTCATGGAAGTGGTGGTAACTAGACCTCACATCTTTATTGTATTCATCGGTAAATTAGAACCGACAACTGTACCAGAAGCCTCTCACCTCCAGAGATCAGCAATAATTGAACAACCAATTCCAATTAGAATCTGTGAATTGAATAGGGATATTGTCTCATAATTAATCCACAGAAGTAATACTTGTGTTCTAATATTCTTATTTTGTTGAAATTTATTGAAAAGAACATCTATAAGGAGAAGCCAAATTGGGTTTTGGTATTAAAAAGGTAAAAAAAAAATATTTCCTAGAAAAGTATTCCTATTGTTTAAAAGAAAATTTAATTGAAAACACTTTCATTATTACATAGATTTATGTTCACAGATAACTTTATTTAATACAAACCACAAACAAAATCACATCGTTGAAACTAATTACAGAAGCGAAATTCTAACAATACACCTTTCTGTACAATTAGCTGGGATTTTGCTGTCTTTCATATGATATAACGCTGTCATCGAACAAAGACTAGAAGTCATTCTTTGTTACATATCTACGAAAGAGTCACGTTCTGCTGTCGCAAGAACAACAAGATGTGAGTTCTCTGATCTGTGGAAAACAGAAGACATTAGCGAGTTCGGTCAGTATTTTCAACTGAATTGTGGAAAGAATGAACGATAAATTAGAGAAATAAATGAGTACTGTGCCTGGTTCGGGCATAATGGAAGACCCGGTCTGTCCAAATGGAATTAGAACTTTACATCGTGAGCGGTTCGTAACAGCAATTTCCCCACTAATGGGACATCCATCTTACGTGTTGTCTCATTTTACTCATTAATCATCATTCACTAAAGGTTTCGATTCGCCAACCAATCAGATGCGGAGTTATATCATTTGGTGGGAAATTGCTTTCCTAAGTATTTCCAGTTGCTAATATTGTTTTGTTTTGCTTATAATTTCAGTCAATGTTGAAAAACTATTTATAATAAGAGATGTATAAATATACGTTTACTAAAAGGGATTTTGCAAATTATTACATCTGTAGACATCATTAACTTTAGGACGTAAGGCACTTTAGGACGTAAATGTTGTTTCCTCACAAAATATTTCTCATTTTAAAATTGTTTACAAAAATTAAAGAAGTGCGTCCATTTGACAGCATTTTTTTTACTATGATTTTATATAAAATTGCTGGTATATGGCGCTTAAGTTAGTATTTGGAGCTAAAGTGCATGAAGTATTATAATTTAATAGTTTGTAATAATATTACATATTATAGTATTTTACATAATAATATTACATATTAGGGTATAATTATAGTACTATATTAATATTACATATTTCCACACTAATAAGACATCCATCTGATTATTAGCATATAGTGAGTATACAATAATAATCCATCCATTATTATATACTGATTATTTTAGATATTTATATCAAGAAAATACAGAGACAATTAGTATTCATTGCACATGCCGATGAATCCGTAAATGTTAAAAAAATTTTTAATGGTTTTTTTTTAACGTTGGGAATTTACAGTGAGGACTGATTCAGAATTTTAATTTCAAATGCAATATTCAATGATTTTAATTTTTGTTTTACTCTGCACGGTTTTGTAAAAGAATGAACGTTTCAATAAAAAAACGTGCATATTTCGATTGGAAAATATTAGGAAATAGGTAAACATTGTGTAAAATAAAATACTATGAATTTAATGTTTGGACTTCAAAAAAACCCGCATTCATTTACATTGTGTTTCTTAAAGCTATTTAAATGTAAAAGTCACGTAGTATAATGTAAAATGAATATTATTGTAGTGAATTATAAACATGAATATCTTAGCATGAGACTAAATATTTCTTTGTATTGTTTATATTTCTTCTGAAAAGAAGTAAGAAGCTAATTCTAGCTCTATTTTTGGTAACTGAATATGTAAATTGATTTATTAAATGGACAAACACCATATACTTTCGCATATTAATGTCAAGACATCTTGCTAATTCAATTGCAGCTTTCCCGAAAAATGCAAATTATATTAAATGACACATTCTTTTTATCGCGGAAACTATTTTCTTATTTTAACACTTTGAATTTATTCGCCATAAAACTTTTAAGGAATTTTAAAAATAGCAGGGTTAAAATATACGTTCACATTTAATTGTGAATGTAGGCTAGTTTTAAAATTCAGCTATTGATGATATGATTGTATATGCAACTATTAGGCTCAAGTCTATTCATTTGAATTAAGATAAAAGGTATATTCTGTTCCCCTTAAAAATAATTATATGAAGCAAAAGTACAATTTCTTGTAATGAAATGAAAGAAAAGATGTAAGAATTTCGCTTAATTTCTGTTAAGGTTTATTCAAATTCTTGCAAAAATATATTTAAGTTGGAAAAAATTTGTTAGACTATTCAATCGAACAAAGACATTTAAAATTAATTTTAGTAGCAAGCATAGAGCAAGTACTGAATGACCTTTAATAACATTTTAAAAACATAATATATCATACTTCATTAATAGAAAAAAAAACCCCTTTAATAGTTCTAAATGCTAATTGACTAAATGTTGTGAAATAATATTATTTTACAATGAATTGTATCATCAGATTTCAAATTAAACGTATAATCATAACCCTTCTTATCATTAATTAATTCCTTAATAAATTATCTCTTTGTGTAAATTCATTTTTTTTGTAGTTACCATAATAATATTTTTCCTTAATATGGTTTTCAGTAAATTCTTTTAAAACTAAAAGATACAAACATGTATGAAAATTATGAAGAGAGCTCAGAATTGCTTAATATTTTTTTTGCAAATTAATTGATAAATCAACGATAATAAAACTTTCAAGAAATATTTCAAGAAATATCAAAAATTATTAGTAAACATTTTATAATAGTGAATTCATATATGTCTTCGATATATCCTCTTTCCAGTATAAAACAAAACTGTAAAGGGGGAAAAAATGAACAGCTAGATTCTGAAAACGAAACAAAATTACATTTGAAGGCTTTCTAAAATAGGAAGAAAGAATTTCGCGGTGGAAAACAATATTAAATTCATCGCAGACAAACCTGCTTTTCGGTTAACACTTAGTCTGAAATAGAATGGATCTCCGAACATTTTGTCTCGAATTTGATGAATACATCTTTTCTATAAAGCGTATTGTAGACAAAAAGATGCGAAAAACATGAGAAAGTTATCAAAATTGCGTCTATAATTGTCTTTTTTCCACCTCGGAAGCGAAGTTTTCTCTGCGACACTTTCTTGTTATTTTCTACGAGTTGCAGCTGTCACTGTGATAATCAGTCATCCAAAAATCTACGTCCGTAAAAAGTGTTATCAGAAAGATTTCCTTCAAACTTTCTATAGGAACATATTGAAGAATACGAAGTCTAAATTAAGTTACGTGTTTTCGTCACATGACCGGATTATGGGAAAAGGAATCTGTTTTGTGGAAAAATGGAATTAAATAGTTTAGATTATAGCATGAGTATTGCAAATGAAGTAAATTATTAGCCTTTTTGTCTCAACGCCCTGTATCTGCTGTGTTTCTGAAAGCATAAAATAATTGTACAACTCTAACATTAATTAAGTAATGAAATCATTTAGATCATGAATAGCTTGGCTCACTAAATTAGTGATATAACATGAGATGAAAAGAACAGTTTCAAGAGGTGCTAAAGGTAGCAGTCATAGTTTATGAATTCAACGTGATAGATTCAGATTTAAATATTACAAATTTTTGTATTGCTCTTCATGCATAAAAACTTCAGTTTGAAACCGATACATTTTTATATTCTATTTAGTTCTTTATAGTTTCTAATGGAAGATAACTCATTTTTTACTCAGATAATTTTACATCCCTTTTAAAGCTTTGATTTCTTTCTAACTCGGGGATTCTTATATAGTATCTTCGAACTTTTCATCCTTTCTCTAAATAAGTACCAATGCATTCAGACATTGAATTTCTCTTTGATGACATCTTTTCACTTAACTGCTAATTAAGGAATCTGACTCTTTAATCTCATCCGTCTAGAAAATACTCAGAATGTTTACTTTAGCGTCGTTGAGTAGCATGTTCAGCAGTCACTATCATTGAATAAAGAAGGATCTCTTGTCGCCTTTATTGTCACTTGATTAAACATGATCAGGACTTGATTTCCACCGATGGTTGTTTTCCTGGATTGTATTGAAAAGTTGTTTCCGTCGACAAGCTTCAATGATCCTTCTGTGGAAGAATAAAAATCTTCAAATTAGCTATCAAAGAAAATGCGAAAAGAACTATATTTCGAGAACTTTTAAATCTCCAAATATTATATGTATTGGGAGATGTCTATGTTTAATTTTCTTGAATCACAAAAATATTAATCGATTTTTAAAATTTACTTAAATTACAATGATATTAATCAATTTTTGAATTTACTGGAATCAAAATGATATTAATCTATTTTTGAATTTCCTTGAATCAAAATAATATTAATCGATTTTGCAACTTCGAAAAAAAAAAAGGATGCGAAGTTTCTTGATTTCACGAAAAAGAATAAAACGTTTATTCCAGAAATTTTCTTCCACTAAGAACTGAAAATGAGAACTAAGGAACAAAATAGAAAAAAAAAAGAAATGATGCAATTGTCCTATCGTAAATTTGAGAAAAATAATACATTCCTAAAGTTGTAGATGAAAAAGCATTATTTAGAAATCATTAACAAATCTATCCATGTGAAATTAATTAATTTTTGAGTTCCCTTGAATCAATTTTTGAAATTCCAAAAAGATGCAAATTTTTCTGATTTTATTAAAAGGAATAAAATTGTTTGATTCCAGAATTTTTCTCCCATTAAGAGGTAAAAATAAAAACTAAGGAACAGATAGAAAGAAGAAATGGCGCCATTGTCCTGTCGCAAATTTGAGAAAAAATGCATTTATAATGTTGTATATCAAAAATTATTCAAAAAAAATTAAACAATTTTCTATGTTAAGAATCTTAGCAAATTTCCTCATTTAATTCTAATCGGATATAAATTAAACAAGTGTTTAAATAAATTAATGGATGGACATTTAGAAAGAATTATATTCAAATGGAAGGATTATTTAATTGAAGGTGGCGTTACTTTAATGAACTTTATTCTATCTGTGTGTTTAATTTTTCTTGTTTTTAAGAAATGAAATATTGATCTAAATTTACAGTTTGTTTGCTATTCTTTTTTCTTTTATTTTACCCGATCATGAATCATTGCTCATTTAGCTATAAGTAATAAATTTAATTATTTGGCTTTTCCCTCAAACTTTGAATAAATTATATTTATTATAAATCGAACAAAATGTTAAATACCATTTAATAAATTATATAGATAAGCCTTATATTTTAAAATTAAGATATTTATGTTTAAGTTTTATAACTTACTACACAATATTACATAGATAATTTATTGAAACACTTAACGTAGTTTCATAAGGCTGATATGCAAAATAAATAAATCTAATTATATTGATTTTAATCCTGTACGTAGTGAAGAAAGATATTAATATTTACAAAAATAATATGCCCTTAAATTTTCTTTTTAATTTAAAAAATGTTATTAAAATTATTTGGTAATTAAAAAAATTGATATTTACAATAATGAACAAATACGATTGTAAATAAAAATATGATAAAAGAAAAAAGAACGCTTTAATAATATTTGATTTTATGTTCCTTAAATTTCATTTGATAATAGGGAAAACTCAAAAACAATAAATAGAAACTACGTTTAGTAAAAAATAAACAACTGAAAATCAAATATGATTTTGGATTATAAAAAAAGAATTTAAAAGAAAGAAACCCCTTTTATTAATACCATACTTTTGTCAAAGAAAATCAAAAATATAGCATTCATTCATTTTTTCATAAATTTGATTCGCAGATTCTGATTACATTCAAAATATTTACCAAATTCCTTATCCACATATCCTAAACCGAACATCCCCCCTCCAATATGGAAATTCCCTTCAACATACCAAGCGGAATTCAAAATTAATAATCCCAGAATTTCCTCTGAATTTAAACGTCAACAATCCATCAAACCCATCCGGATTCACATAATATAGAATAATAAATATTGCAAACACGAAATCATTTGTATATAAATCTCGATGATTTCTAAAACATCCCCCAAATAATCTTCCTTATTCTTCGATCGGAAGATAGCTTGTGGCAATGTTTCTAATCTTACCATTGACGCTTGGCTTCACTCTCATGCAGAGTGGAGTAAGTCTGTTGACTGGAGTCAATGGTGGGATTATCTATAAACGTCTCGTGAGCCTGGGAAGGGTTTAATGTACAGAAGCATGTTTAAATGAGGTTCAAGTATTAGAAGGAGTGAGGAAGTGCAGCTTATAGATTAATGAAACCTCGGTTAAATTCTATTTGAATAGCTTCTGATTTGATTAATGCGGTTTAATCTTAGGGAATGTTCTAGAGATTGGCATGAGAGATATGTATAATCTTTCGAACAATGTAAGTCTTTTGTTTTTTTATTTGATTTTTTAGGTTCATAACAGTTTAAGCTTAAATATAAATCTATGCTAATTTACTTTCTATTCTATTAATTTATAAAAGTTGAAGGGATTTCCTAGTTAGAAAATCAAACAGCACTTTAATTTGCTTTAGGTTTTATAGTTTAATTGAAATTATACTGCTAAAAAGTAAAATAGTTTATGAATTAGGTTCATATTTGATTTATTACATCATGATTGTTTTTAAGCATTTTATTAATTGAGGCTTCTTAACCGCTTAACTGTTTTACCCGAATGGCAATACGTGCAACGATTTATCAAATTTTGATAGTTGTAAGCAAAAAAAAAAAAAAAAAACCATTCATAACGATTATAATTAAATATTAAAATCTCTTCGAATACATAGATAAGTCAAGATTTCTATTTGAATCAAAATAAGAAAATACTCCGAAAATAGAAGGTGTCATCTTATTAGATAATAAAGAAAATAAAAGAGTTAAGTGGTTAATAGATATTTAGAATCAAAGATTGTTTCCTAAGTCGTTTGAGTATTTTCCGTGTTGCCGATTTTTTGTTTTCTTTTTTACTTGTCATATTTGCTTGTAATTCTTACTTTGCACGTGTTGTCTGACGAATTATTTTTTCAAATGTCGACAAGTATTACAAACTTTAAAATAATCTGCTGACAAAATGATAATAACAGATTTTATTAGTAAATTATAATCAGACTTGAATTATATAAGTCTTCATACCTATTAAAAATTAGAAAAAAAATCATGTTTAATTGATCAGATATTTTTACTGAATGTAACTGAAAAAAAGACTTAATTCAATAAAATTTGTTTTCTCCATGTCTTGAACTTGTTCCTTTTTCTAGAAATTAATTAGGAATTTTAAATACGACGTTTGAATGTTAATTTTTTGTTATATATATAAACAAATTATTAAACAAGTGTTTACATTGCTGAAAATGCTTTTGAAATTTTTAATTATAAATTTCATACTAGTATTAAATTGTAGTAACTAAGTCATTTTAATCAGCTGAGAACAATAAATGTGTGATCAATAAATATAATTATTTATTTAAAATAAAAAGCCATACAATTACTAAATTTTCAAATTTTTTATATTACAATAATTTATTTATTTATTACTTCTGTCAAGCCGAAACAATCAGGA
>JAPMOR010041180.1:408572-455266 GCA_026543865.1 Argiope aurantia | reverse complement strand
AATTTTCAAGTTTTTTTTGTGTGTGTATTAATGAAATTTTAAATGTTTAGCTTCCAAATTGTGTTCATTTGCATTTCAAAAGCTTAAAATCATCATTGATATAAGGACTGAAATAACTTAAACGAAGAATCCTTATCTTCTCCCAAATCGAGTCTCGGGGTTAAATTTATTTACTTCTGGTGGCATGTGGAAAATTTGGCGATTCAAACAAAATAAATGAGCGAAGCGAATTAAAAGAAATCGATCGTAAATATCCTTTTCACTTTCCCAGAAGTGAAGCAGTTTCCTCGATTGGAAATACCGGTGCTATTTGAGAACAAACCTCGATACAGATAGTTAACTGAAGAAAGCCAAAGTTGCCAAATTACTTCTCGGTCGAGATAACGGAGAACAAAGAAAGAATCGAATCGCTGGTTTCAATGGCTTAAGTGCCAATTGGAACAATAAATAAAAATAAAAACGCTTTGATGGATTGCATCTTCGCTTTTGTATTTTCTTGCTTCATCTTATTGCTCATTAAATTGCTATCTCTAAGGTAAGAGGTCCATTTTTGATTATAACTTTCAAATGTAAACTAAATATCTTGGCAATATAATTGACAAATTTGAACGAAGATTTGAACAAAAAAAAATTGTATTGCATGAGGCAAACTTTCACAGATTTTAAATTTATATGAGGTACCAGGAGTCGTATACAGACAAGTTTCAATAAATGGTCAAAAAGTTGCTTCAGATCTTCATCAATTAATTATTGGGTGTAAAACTTTTCGCATAATGTTGTTTTATTAATTTTTGTTTAGTTCTAATTTTAAAGTAATATTTTTCAGTTATAAATGCTATAAGAAAACTTTATTTTAAAAGAAAAGTATAAGATTTGGGGTCATAAAATTCTTCTATTTATTAATTTCTATCTGAAGCAAAAAAAAGGAATTAAAATGTTTTTATCCTTTTTCACAATTGATTTAGAATTTTATTTTAAACAGCTGAAATTTTAAACAGCTTTTTCTGAATATGAGAGCAATAATCTTTGAAAGTAATTGAAAATTTAAATTCCTGTTTCAAAAATTTTGATTTTTTTTTCAATGCTAAGGAATATTAATTAAAACAATTTCCGATCTGTTTTTCCTATCAAAAACGAAACAAAACTTTGTTGTTAATAATTGATTATGCTGATTATTTTAAAAATCATTAGTGTAACTTCTCTTATTTTCATTTGTTTGTTAAGCATGATTTAAAATACTACATTGCTCTAAATACTTGTATGTACACTCTCGGAAAAAAGGAGCCACCTAGCTTTTTTCTGGCTTAGTCCGTTATATAATCATAAAAAAAGTATCATTCGAAAGGAATTAACATACTCTTAAAGATTTTTGAATAAAAATTTCATAAAGGATCGTTTATACATTTAAATACGAATGATTTTCAAAATTTCCATTGCCAACGCCCATTTTTCACATCGGATTTCAAAATTATATCAAAAGTTTTCCATTGAAATCTAATTTAATTATTTTCTATCTAATCATTTCGAAATTATGATTTAACAAAATTTTAATTTTTTTAATGTTAAAATAAATATTTGGACTTTTATTTGTATCTTAAAAAATAATTTAATTACTGATTCTAAACTCATTTTGATATGGAAATATAAGGTATTCAAGACATTTTGCACACCTATTGATTGATTTTTTTTAAAAATTGACACTATTCAATGTCACCTGTAGCTCGATCTAACAACCGAAACGGTACCAAACTCCGTACGAAGACTAATAATGACATGGGAATCTGGATACCTTGAAAAACAATTTAGCTCAAAAAAATAGCCAACAGGAGGCAATATTAAAAGTGTTATAAAAAAAGAAGAATTAATACTAACACATATAAAATTATTGTGAAATGTTAATCTTGTGTTGCACTGATTAAAGTAACAGCGTTTCACCAATAATACGTGTTTTTGTAATTTGAGTTGCATATTCGCTTGAGCTGGTCACTTCAGCTGAGAATATTTTTAGGAGCTGTCTATAAGTTTTTATAGCACAAATTACTCCTGTTGCATATAAAAGCATAGATTTGCATTTTGCTTTGATAACCGTCTTTCATGCTGATTCTCGGTTTAGTAAGCAACAAAGCACCATAAGTACCCCATCGGCAGTTTTCGAGAAATAATTTTTTTAACGGAATCCTTCTTTCCATGTCATCATCATTAGTCTTCAGACCGAGTTTGTTGCCATTTCGGTTGTTAGATTCAGCTACAGGTGGATTTGAATAGTATCAGTTTTTAAAAAATTCACCCGTTGCTGATCATTAAAAAATAACTTTTAATATGGAAAATAAAATTTCAAAATCAAAAATTTAATTTTTTTTAATTAGCAACACATTTAAATTTAGGTCATAAATTGAAAAACAAAACCATTTTTATGGAAGCATACAAAATTTCAGCTCATTCCTTCGAGTACTCTTTTCATAACATTACGTTTTATGTATTGCCTCTAAAATGGTGCATGTACGGGCGCATTCACAAATTCTGGCTTCAAAACATTTTCAGATAACCCATTTAGTATTCATTTTTGATTACAAAATGTGTCTTGCATTTATTCTTTACGTATGTGAAAGCGAAGAATTTCAAACAATTTTATTAATTCACTAACTATTTATTAATTTTTTAATTTATCACTATTTTTGTCAGTATAAAAATACACGTTTTAAATTCAGATTGAAATAAAGGGCAGAAGCAGATCAAATAGCATTTTAAAACAATAAATTTCAATTTACTTGAATGTCGAAATGTATAAATTTCTTGGAAAATATACTTTTGTATGATTTTTTGCTGATAAACAAAGATATTTTATAACGAAAAAAAATTGCACAGAATTTCAAATGAAATTCATTTTTAAATTATTACTTTTTTAGATACTTACAAATAAGGCAAGAGATTATAAGTGACTCTTTTATAAAATATTTGCGATCTTTTTTTTTATTTGACATCAGTTATTTGAACAATCATGATTTTTCAAATAATTCTGCTTAAGAGCTTTAAATCGTTGTTTCTTATGCTTTTGAAAATAAATTTAAACATTTAAGAATGAATGAAAAAGTTAAGCATACATCTTTTGTCAAACTCTTAAGTATAATTATTTTATTTTTGATAAATTACATTTAAGTGTTTTATGACAATTTGTAACTCATTTTTTTATTGATTTTATTACGTCATTTAATATATTTGTTTGACAAACAGTGGCAATTAAATTTTTGTTGTGTTTGATCAAAAAAAATTGTAATATAAATTTGAGGTTATTAAACAAATATTTCTCAGAAACATTTAGGAAATAATTATTCACAAAATTATATATATAAGGTCCTTTCATGCCCTTTAAATACTAAATAGCATCTTTTATAGCCAGGAAAGTAACATTATCTATAGTAAAGCGGCTGTGCTAAATTGATTGTCACGGGCGCCTCTAGCGGCGAAATAAAAAAGCTACAAAAATAACAACAACAAAAAGGGAAAGGTTTCTTGAAAATATTTGTAAAATTGGTGGAGATATCTGCGATTAAAATTAGGAACTTTCTGTTGCTTGGGTTCGTTTTAAAAAGGTGGATGCGACCCTACAAAAAAACTTTCTATTTTGGTGTTTCCACCGTAATGATAATTAATGCTCAAATGCAATTTAAACAAAACTTTCAATCTCTTTGTAGAAAAGAACCAACATTTCTTTGTAGAAAAGAACCAAATTTCTGCCCGAAATCTTCACTGTAAATATTTTGTCATACAAGAAGTAACAATCGATTCTTCGTTGTAATACAGATCCTATTGTAGTATCATGAAAATAAGAAATACTATTACCAACGTCCAAGAATATCTATATCTTACACATCCGAATATGGAAACAATACCATGTCAAATATCAAATATCTCCCGAGGTAATCATGGTATATTAAATAATGTTTGTATTCTGAGTAATTTTTCGATGGAGAATCTATTGATGGCATCAAAAAAAGAGTGCTGCCGCAGGAAATTTCAAAGTTTATGCAAATTTTAATATGTAGGTAATCTCCTATGAATATTTTATTCACATCTTTTAGTATATGTTATTAGTTTTAAAATGTCATTTTTAGTTTTCGTATATGCTGATCGACTGCAGAATTAAGCTGAGTGGCTCGTTTCTTCCTCATACATAATTTTTCTTCACAAAATTACTCAAAACTTGTAAAAATTTATTTCTGAATTCTTTTTTCCGTAGGATTTTTTTACTGATTTTTTTCCGTTTTCTTATGAAATAATAGAATTTACAAATCTATAATTACGTTTTTTTCTGTAAATTAACGCAAACGAAACTATTGTCGGTTTTAAAAATAGCATTGAAATAAGTGCTTGCGTTATTTTAAACCTCTAACTCTTAACTGAAATTATAATTACCTATTTTCATTTCTTTGTGCTTCAAATACTGCATTTTCTTATTGTTTCAGATCTCCTATTGTTTGATATCCCAAGTTAATAACCAACTATTAGTTTTTTGTGTAATTACGGCTTCCTTAATCTTTATTTATTCTTCTAGAAGAAAGTTACTTTTTCGCCTAAGTGCAAATGGCCATTCCATGTTAGCCATTTTCTTTTTGCAGCTACTTCGAACTCACAGTCTATTTGATGTTTTTAGAAATTCACCTTATTTCCGTTGCAAATTTTTTCACTATGTTTAGAAATTTTTCTCTTAATTCGTAAATTCTTGAAATATTACAATCCGTCACCGTCTTCTACTATAATTCATTATATTTTGCATTTTGTATCAATTGTTTTTACTTGATAATGTTTTAAGGTTCCGATATTTTCTGTAAATTGTGCGCAGCCTGATGAAAAAATCGTTCAAACTGCTTTTCCAGGTCTGACTTTGGGATCTAAAGATAACAAATTTGGACATAAATTCTTCTTTAATAGTATATGTTCACTCACAAACCGCTTTTCAAAATTTTACTTAGATTTAAAATCTTTTTTTTTAAACAAACACCTTTTTTTCATTTAAAAAAATTATTATTTTTTCTTTTTTTAAATTTTAGAAAGTTTCATTACAGAAAATCCATTTTTAATCACTTTACAATTCAGAAAATGAGCATTTCAGTGATAATAATTTTATTTCAGCCCAACGTTTCCTTTATTTTTAATAAATAATGGCTGATGTGGCATATTTTTACTATTCATTAGTTAGTTATGTGCTCGTAGAGAGTTTACTTTTGTACTCGAGTTTCATCGTATTAATTCAAAAAATAAATGAATTTATACTTTAAAAATATTTTATTTTCAATGTCAAACTTTTGTTTCAAATTTAATGAAAGTGTCTAGCATTCTGTGTTATTTTGATATATTTTTGTGAATTTTTTAAGCTGATTAAGAAAGAACGACAAAATTGTACCATAAAAAAGGGAACAGTAGATAATACTTCTTAACGTGATAAAATTTTTAGATATTCATTCTTTCTGTAAAATGTGTGATGCAAACACCTTTATGCACAAAATGCAATGACTGATACAATCAATTCAGGCAAAGATAAAGATCGTAGCAGGCCTAAAACTTACTATTTTGCAATGTTTCAGATTTGCAAGTTCTTTCTTTTTCTTTAAGCTGGAAGATGTGACAATCTAAATTAGCTGTTATCTTGTTTACAATATCTCATATATGATTTTCACATATTAACTGATGCAAGTTGTAGTAAAAAAACTCATTCACATTGGCATATTGCTTAATTGTGCTACAAATAATATTTATATATTATTTGTAGCACAATTATTTGTAGCAAACTTATATATAATACAATTTTATTTGTAGCAAATTAATTATTGATAGTAGCAAACTTTAGGTGTAATACAATTTTGCCAAATATAAACATTGAGAAACCAAGTAAGCATGTTTAAATAAGCAAATAAAAAATATAATTTTTTTATTAAAAAAAATTTTCGATCCTAAAAAGGAGGGGATTTGATTTTGAAAGCTTTGAAATCTGACTGTTTCAGGAAAGATAGTGCAAAATCGCTACCAATAATAAAGATGCGTGACTGTGTGTATGTTTTATTTACATTTAAAAAATAAAGTGTGAAGTTTGTGATACACTCAGATTAAAACTAATCATTAAAATCGGATTAAAATAAATGGTGATCCAATAACAGAAAAAGAATGCCTTGCCAAATACAAATTTAAATAAAGATGGCTGGATAGAAGAAAAGAAAAATCACAACACATTATTCATATTCGAGTTCATAAACATTTCCTGGTTTTTTCGCATTCATTTATAGCATGCATAAAAGAAGTCGTCAAATCTGAAATTGGTTGGAGGCCAAAAGAGTGTTCCAAATATTTTTACTCTAGTACAAATAGAATTCATAAATTTCTTTTTTATTTATATAGTTGTACTATACAAACTATAATATGTAGTAGCTCAATTTTTTTAATGTTTTTTTAGAAAGGGCGTTGTTTAATAGGGAGAACAGTATTTGTTTTTAGATAGACAATGAGGAAAGAAAATATTGTTTGAAATTTACAGAATCTTTCTAATTTTATCAATAAAAATATGCTCACATATATAAATAGGAAATTCTTGAGAAATTATGATATTTTTATGGCAAAATGTAATACCAACATCGAAATGTTATTACTGCGTTAACTTTTTACTTTCTCATACACGTAGTACAGAGGAAGCATAGAACTCGGCAAAAAAATCCGAACTCGAGATTTAACGACTCTCCACGTTTCAGACAATTCTGAGTTCGAAAAATGCATTTTTGGAAAATATCCACCTGTCTGTCGGTAACAGAGAAAAAGTTTAAAAACGCTTTAAGCTAGACGGTTAAAATTTGGTATACTGTCTTTACACCAAATTTGCAGATTTCTATCACAATTGGAGTAAAATGTGTTCAGAGAAAGTGCAAGTTAACATGATAATTACAAAATAAAAAGAGCAAGATAGATAAAATTCGGTAAATGGATTTAACATCTGTGATGTGTTCACCTGCCAAATTTTGAACAAAATCCAACCACTGGTCTGTGTTTTCAAACAAATAAACGCGATAACTCAAAAACGCAATGAGTTAAATATATGAAATTTAGTATGGGATTTTGTGATTAAAAGTGCAGTTTTTTATCAATTTTTTTTATTTCAATCTATTGTGCAAAACGTGTTTAAAGCATAAATTCATTTTTTATACTATTAACGTATGCCAGTGATTAATCGCCAAACAATTCGCCAAGGAGGATACGATGGATTCAATAAAAATATTAAATTCACGCCAAAAGTTAATATTTTGTAATTTTTATACGCCAATGCCATGTAAGGCGTTTTCTGGCATGACAAGTTTAACAATTATATTTTATAACATTCTTAATTGTGTGAATTCCTATAAAAAGCAAAATTTGAAATTCTCTTCATGTGATGAAGAAGGCACACATCAAAAATAAAAGACTGTTCTAACACGATACTAGTTACTCTTTGCTGTAACTCTTATATTCTATTGCATCTGTTAAAATATTATTGAAATTATATCCGAAGACAAGATAGTGGTTTTATATCTCTTAAGACAATATCATTTTCTGGTAATTACGTGAGGTCTTAAGATTATATTTGGCGTCGATGCACATCATTTTAGGCTTTCAGGAGTAAACACATGACGCAGCAAGATAACACCTAATAGCTCCTTAGTTCATTTTCTGTTGTCATGATATAATATTGACGTAGAAACCTCTAACAGTCCCTTATTTTATCTCTGATTATTGAGCTAATGCAGCACTTACGTTGCACAATAATCGTATGGGAACATCAATCCTCTATCAGCTAATGGGTAATCTTCTGCTTCTGAGAATTTCATTTTGTTCAGACCTTTCAAAGCTTATTTTTAAAAAATAGCAATAATGAATTTATGTACTAAACCTTTATGAGCAATTCTTTTAAAAATTCTAATACTGCTTTCTTTCTGACATTTTTCTAAATTACGGATTTTCGGAGTTTATGAGTATGATTTAAATACCACATTCATATTTAGGTTTGAAATTATTGATATTGTTCTTCTAGCTTTTCTGAATAATTTCTAAGACAATTGTTTTGCCATTCTATTTAGAAGCATAAGTTATCTATTTTATTTTATTTTGTGATGTCTATTACCCATTCTTTTCCAAATCTTTTCGGAAGTTTAAATTCTTAAATCCATTTCTATGTTTTTTTTAAAATATTGTGAAAATAAAAGAATGCTTTGTTGATAGGTATTATGAGATGAAGCATGTAATTTTATATTCTACAATTTTGCATATACTGAATACTTTACATCATTTATTATCAATATTAATTTCCTAACATCCCCAACAAAGAGAAATCTGAATTATTTTTTAACTTTTTTTATGGAGATGTTACTATCTCATATCTATAATTATAAAGATTTTTAAAAATTTATTTTTAAATAGATTTACATTTTTTTAACTTTATAAATGGTTTTCAGCATATTATATTTTAAATTATTTTAATTGTTCCGGCTTTTTGACATTATTTTTCTAACTATATTTTCTTTCTTCAAGTTTAAATAACCACTAAATTTTTATTCTTCTTGTTCGAAAGGGATGTTGTTCCTTTATAACTTGCTTGATGCATCTGTAGCTAGAATTTTGTTTGAACAAAAGAGGCAACAATATTTCCAGAATGATTAACTATTTCAAAGCTCCTACAGTCGAAGCAAAGCAACTTCCATTTAGCAAAAATTGGTATTAATGAGAAAAAAAAATCCTGGGACTTTTGATAAACTTAGCTATATAATAGTTGTAAACACACCAGATATCTTTAAAGAGATATCTCAATAGTTTACATTCAAAAACCGTTGATTAGGAAATATTTACATTATTTTTTTATCTTCTCACGATAGTATTAATAAGCTGGTATGCTATCTTAAGTTGCAACATACATTATGTAAAACCACTCGGAGCATTGTATGGGCTAGATCATTATATCTAAAGTTACAAAATTCGATAGGTAGTTATTTCTTAGAGAGTAGTTGCTCATTTTTTTAAAAAGCTAAATTTAATTAAATTTATAATTCAAAATTAATCATTTACATTTGCGTTGAAAATATTTATTAAATTTTCTTTAATAATTTTAGTATTTAATTGAAGAAAAATTCTTTTTGTATCATTTTAAAATTCGAAAAATTAAGCCTTTCTTGATACCAATTTTACCATCATATAATTTTTTATCGCATTTTAATAAACTTTTAAAAGCATGTTGCAGTTCTTTGTATCTTTTGTCATTCGATTTATATTCACGTGCGTTATTATGGCATTAAATATATTTTTTGTGAATACCTTTTCACTGATATATTTATCGCCATTTATATATGAAATGCTGAAGTATGTGGCATAGAAATCGCTCTTATAAATTTTTTCAAACGACAATAGTAAAATATAAAGAAACCACGAATTTCAGATTACTTCATTTTAACAAGAATATGATCTCCAACCTGAGAAAGAACTTCACCCAAATAGACTCTAACAATTATTACATGAGCAAATATCTAGCTTTGATCTAAAATTTTCCACGCATGAGTACCATCACTAAATGGATTAAAAGTAGAGTTCAAAGTAAACTTATTGCACGTGTAATTTGTCTACATGTCTTCTGCATAAATTCAATCTTTCCAACAACCTCTTGTACATCAAGTACAACGAAAACAAGGACATTTCCCACATCCTGTAAAAATGCTCTTAAGTTTGCAGTTTACAGAGTTGTGCTCTGGTAAAAACTTAAAATCGACCAACCAAGCATTTCTTTTGCTTTTCTTTTATCCCAAGTTCTCGCAAGCAAATATCATCTAAAAATCTATATTGAAGCCGTCAAGTATTTTGATATTTAATGACAGTAAATTTTTAGCATCCAAGGGATAACAATCTTTGTCGCTATGTCCGTCACTATTTATATTCAAGACTACTTCATTGAACAATTTCAGGCTACATTTTATTAAACCTTTCTGACTAATTATTAAAAATGCCCTGGAAAAGTGTTCACCATATTAAAAAAATTCCATTCAATCAGAAGAGACAAAATGTAAATGAATGAGATAATAAGAATTGGTGTCAAATAGAAATTTTAATCGAACCTCGAAAATAGGCTTAATCGTTGCGACTTGCTAATGAAAATTGATTTTCATATCTTCCACAACTATTATCTTGTAAAGGATTTTTTTTACTATCTTAAAAGTCAAAATTACCTTTTTAATGATATTAATTTCACTTTTATACAATTTTTTCTGCTTTTTCGCCAAGCAAAACGAAATCGTACCAATTTTTAACCTATGAGCCAAAAGCCCGTGATCTTAAATGGCTATAAGAAATTGTAACAGAAGGGTTTGCAAAAAAAAAGGTTGTTAGAGTTATATCAGCTACAAATCGCCCGAAAGGAAATCGGAATTCATCTTTGAAGAACGGTCGAACTTTTTTTTTTTTTTCGTCTTTATATAATAAATATGATTGTGGGTATGAGAACAGTTTCTGATGGTTAAATAACAAGGTTTATTAAAATTACACCTTATTATTTAATGAGACTGAAAAATATGATTTTTATAGAGCTAGTCTACTACAAATTACTTCTTGGGCGAATTAAAATTCGTATATGTTACCGTTAAGATATATAATTCAGAACTTCTAGTTAGTATGTCATGAAATAAATGATCATAATTTACCAGTTATTTTACAAAATTTCTAATTAATTCATGAATTAATAATGTTATATGAAATAGTAGATTTTATTCTTTAATGATGCAAGTCATGGCGATTAGCTGTCTGGCTGTGAGTAAATCTAGCTTACGTATATTAAATTTTCAGGGTTTGAATAAATTTTCTGTTTGCATTTGTAAACTCTGATTGAATGAAGCTCTCTGTGACCCGCTGAACTCTTTTTTGAGTTTATTTCTAATAATTTTTTACAGCTCTATTAATTAAATAAGAGAAACGTTGAATTAATAGAAGATGTAAAAGTGTCCAATGAAGTTGTCTAAAGAGTTCGTAAGATGGTTTACTGAGATTGAACAATTCTAGTAGTAGTGAGCAAAATTTAGAATGAGAACAACTCTTATTTCTCTAAATTATATACAACAAATATTCTAATGATTATGAATTTATTAATGCATTAGCTTCTATTTAATGTATTTATAGGTTAAAATATAATGCTCAATTTTCACTTTTGAACAACTAATTTTATATTTAAATATAGGCTGTTAATTTAAAACCTGTGTATAATGTAAGTTGAAATTAAAGTATTTAAAATATTGTTGCCAAAATTGGAAAGCAATAATCCTGCAGATTTGAAACTGATTTGCGGCTTTAATCAGTTCATCATTTGATTTTTATCGTCATACAAAGAAATTAGGCTGCCTTCAAACAAATCATTTATTACAATTCTAATTATATCGATTTATTACAATTCTATTAATTACAATCATTTATTACAATTCTAATATATGCAGATCATTTACGCATTTGCATTGTAACGATACTGATTTAAAATTTCCAGCGTTCAGAAAACTGCTACAATTTTACAACAATTAAGATTCGAGATATGATGGAAAAAGTCTTTACATTCTATTCATTTAATTAAAAAAAGTTCATTCTCAAAGCTGGAAATGTTTTTAAAAGATGTGCACTATTAAATTTATATGATGATTTCTTTTATATATATCTTATCACTTCAGCTTTAAAACGTATTTTTCCGTTCTCATTTAACGAAAATCCAATTACTTTCACTACATCAGTAAGTTACATTTGATACTTTCATTTAATTATTTTAGGATTTATCTCTACCTTGAAAAAAACTACTAACGGTGTCAGCTCTCGGAAACTAATACTAATGCATCAAAATCTCAGAATTATACTTCACGAAACGCTAATTATGCTCATTAACGCTAGAAACAGTATCTGGTTTTTATTTAACTTCGGGCGGAAGATAACTTTCAACGAGTTAGTTTCATTTGATTAAATGCTTTTAGAAATTCAGTGCCACATTTTTCCTTATTATTCAAAATTAAGTGAACATTTAAATACATTAATGTGTTATCTGAGCTGTATTTTCATACATTTATTCGGCTCTGTATTAAAAAAAGTGCCAAATGTTTTCGTATTATCTTCAACATTTATAAGGTTACTGGTTTTTTTATGTTTTTGAATTATTAAATATAATTTATTTTTATCGTACTTGTCGCTTGTAACAGCTACCAAAAAGCGTTTGAATATATTTTTATAATTTGGCGATATTTTTGCCTAGCGCTTTTTGGTCACCGTTAAAACCGAATTGTACCATTTTTAGAAATATTATTGCCATGATTAAATACAAAATGATATTTTTTATTCATCTATGCTTTAGAAGCGTGTAGAATAATCGGAGGATATAACATTTTGTTCAAAAATGTTCAAAATATATCAAGGAATTTTTAAATTCTGTTGAGAACAAAATTAGATAAACCAATAGCTACTTTCATCAAAGACTTTGCCACATCGTTTTAATATAGCCATCTTTTGTTAGTTCCGTATTCAATTGTTCATCATCCTTATCAGCATACAATTTATTTTCTTGCCTTATCGCTTACGCTTAAATTGCATATTTCAGTATACACTGACATAATTTCCATTGTTTTGACTTTGTGAGTTGTCTGCTGAACACGGAAGATAAAATCGCAGATAAACTAAAATGATTAACAGAAAGATGATTCATTTTCGTATTCATATATTCATCCGGTTTTGAATTACTACTAGTGTTGCATTTCTGTTTAATCTAATAACTGCTTGTTCCTTTAATTCTCTATAAATAGCTGATTTCAAATGATCCATTTGTAATTCATTAATTTTAATGATTCACGCATTATTTAAATACATTGTTCCTAAGTCAGCCACATTGATTAGCAATTCAATAATAGAAATGGGTGAAGATATCTAAAATAAGTACTGTTTATATATAAAATAATGTAACAGGAAATAAATTTTTAGTTCAGATTTTTCATCGAATCTGCAACATTTAACTTCTTGTGTGTGGTCCACCAACCCGCCGCCACTGAACGAAACAGTTTCAACATACATTTAACTGTTGGGGAGGAAAAGTTAATGAAGAAAACTATTGTTGATGTAGCATGTTTTTTTTGTTTTTTTTTGTATTCTAAATTAGTTATCTTTGTTTGACTAATTATCAAAATCAACATTTATTGTTTATCCATAATAAAGATCAGTCCCGATTGCAAATCTTGAAATACATTAAAACTTATACTCTTGCGTTCAAAATATTTGATTTAAAGAAATAATTAGACATAAACGTTGGGGGTGATCATTTTGAAAAATATACCATATCTATTTAATGAATGAAAAGGTAAAGACTCTTGTGTTCAAAATATATTTTAGCGTCGTCTAAATAACACACTATTGCCATGTCTGTTTCTAAACTAACGATTTATTTTACACCATTTAGTTTAAATGCGGATACACTAATATTTAATTTATGAAGTCTGGGGGAAATCTGACTCATTTCATCATTGTTTTGCTACGAAATTCACGAGTGTCAATAGATAATTTTTCCATTTCACAATTTAAACAAACTCTTATTCTATAAGTAAACGTGAGATAGATCTAAGTTTTTAAATAAAATGAATAAGCGAATTAAAAGGATTAAAATGCTTTTATTGTCTATTTTAAAATTCTGAGGGAGTTCTAAGTAAATCTTGTGTTTTTGTAACACTGAACAAAACACATTAAATGTTTCTAATATGTGAATCCACAAAAGGATAAAAACAGATCCGCTTAGATAAACCATTTTCAGTTGAAGCGTAACTTTTATTTATAGTTAGGGATTTTAAAATATCTTTTATGCAAAGCAATACGAGTAAATCATGGTAAAACGGATATTTTTAAAGTCATAAAGTTTATTTACATACATTTTAATTATAATTGAGTGCTTAGAAATTGAAGGGTCTTAGCAATAAAATATCACACTTTTTTCAAGCTAATTATTTGCTAATGAATAATAATTCGTTTCTGCAGAACTTGTTTGAAAATGAATATCCTTTCAGAATAGAATTTTCAAAATATAGTAAATAATTTGGCGGCATGGTGTAAAAAAATTTGTCCTAAAAATATCAAGTGTCAAAACTGCAGGAATCAGTTATCTGAAATGAATAATTTAATAAGTTCTATTTCTTAGCAGTACAGCAAACGTAACACTTTTCATTTTACTGATTTGAATTTTTATATCTAATTTTCCAATATATGGACATTTTGTCAATAAGGTGTGTGTAAGATCAATTCTTTTAAAACAGCTCTGAAGAATGTCAGCAAATTTAGGAAAATAAAAATGAAGTCATTAACGCGGAAAGCGACATTCTTAATTTATTCATTTGACATACAGGGTTAACTAACTAGCAGTTTGAAACTGCGTTGGATTTATTTTGAACCATAGTCAAATGACGACGCTGGTAACGCTGAAAATAGAATTTATAATGAATTATATTATAAATTCCATTTCCTGGCAATATAACAAACGTAACACTTTTCGTTTCACTGGTTCGAATTTTTATATCTGATTTTCCAATTTATTGGCATTTTGCCAATAAGGTGTATGTGAGGTCAATTCTGCAAAAAGAACTCTGAAAAATGCCAGCAAATTTAGAAAAATAAAAAGTCATTAACGTGGAAAGTGACATTCTTAATTCATACATTTGACTTGCAATTTGAAGCTATGTTTAATTTATTTATTTATACCACTGTGTCGAATGACGATGATAATAACACCGAAACAGACACTAAAATTCTGCTTTCAAAAATGTACCGCGGTGGCCTAGTGGTAAGGTCTCTGCTCCGGAATTAGAGGGTTTCCGGTTCGTGACCCAATTTCACCGAAGAACCGTCGTGTAAGCGTGTCTGATGCACGCTAAATCCGTCGGGACCAAAGTCTTCCTGCTGGTGTGGTGTGGAAGTTTGGACAGAGGTTTCCAGCTGAGATGTCGTCCTCGTCATTTGACCGCGGTTCAAAATTAAGCGGTTCGTTCCAAAATGGCCCTAGTGTTGCTTTAAAACGGGACGTTAGTATAACTAAACTAATTGGCTTTCGACATGATAAAAACGTTAGAACTTTTGACCCACAACGACATATTAAGCGTCTACTTACCCCATACAGTTGTTTGTATTATTTATTCTCTAACTTGTATAACTCATTGAGTTGTAACTCCTCAACTCTATCTGTTAGACTTTCTTAATAAGCAGAATCTCCGGACCAAATTATTAAGCATTTTATTTATTTATCATATAATAGTTCACTATTATGACCTTTTGGTAAAATTTATCTACAGTTCTCATAAATTAACTATACTTATATTTTTCTCTTCTATTATTTATAGAAAATTCAACACAATATTTCAAAAATAAAAACATTTTACTGTCCGAAGCTTTATAGTTTTATAATAATATCCATCCTATCTTTCGTAATCTTTAAAAGAAGATATTGTTTATTCTTTTTTAATATGCATGGGTGAAACATCCGGGAGCTTTTTCCCGTTGTAAAATAAAACACGCCGGACCACTCCAATCCCTTTTCGTATAAACTATTCCAAATATAAAACAGATCCAGTATGGGTATTCCAGCTAGAGTTACGTTGAACTGAATGTCATATGGATACGACGGACATCGAAGGAATTTCTCGAAAATGTATTTTATTCTTTGCCTTGAATCTTTTTTGTTTCTGTCGTCCTTTCTAAAATCTCTCGATGAGTCGCGATACTCTCTAAAATCGAGAAAGCGTGATATTGATACATTTATTTTCCATATATATTTGCTTTTAGTTCCGAATACGTGTTATTGAATCTCACTTTCAACCGTATTTTAAGAAAGTGCCAATGCATTTTATGTTAAATGCATGAAATAACGTTTTCTAAATCTTTCTCATTCTTTATATTTCTTCTTTCAAAATGTAATAGTTCCCGGAGCTGTGCTGAAACTTTGTTTTTATGTTGTAATACAATCAATAAAAATAGAAAATATACAGTTTATGTTCGAAACAAATGTCGGTAGATATTTGTTTCGAACACGAACATTCATTTGAATAAGACTTTCTATTATTTGAACAAACTTCTATACAACAACGAGAGTGGTCTCCCTAAAACTTTCTCGCATATTCTTAATTAAAAAAAATGCTATCCGTCCGCATCTCCCCGCATAAAAATTACGTACAAAGTCTTGAGCGGCATGAGATGCAGGTTTTTATTTTCTGAGTTTTTCACATCAGCGTTTTGTGCTTTGCTGTGTGGTAGAAAAAAAATTCGAGTATGCATTGTGGATGCCTTTTATCCCCGGTTGATTGAAACCAAAATTGTACAGAACTGCAACTTTATAACAAGATCCCATACCAGATTTCGTTTATTTAATTTATTGTAATTTTCAGTTATTGCATTTACATGCATACAAATGTACAGATTTACAAACGATCAATCCTTTGACTAATTTAGTTCTAAATTTGCTGCGAGTATACACTTTACATTCGGCGGTTCAAAAATTAGCAGTGCTGCAAGAAATATTTATCAAGAGTTAGTAATTTTTTTATTTAAAAAAAAATCTTTATTTATAAGTAGTCTCAAATTTTTAATTCCAAGGCTAGACATGAACTTTGTTGAATTTCGTGCATGTGAATTAATCAATATAAGATTAGAGTTTCTTGTGATTTCGTCAATAGAAATTTATGTAAATGTGTTGTACTTGTTGTTTCTTATGGCACTTGCCTGGACCAGCCCGCTGTTACGAAGATAGCGATTTAAGCCTGTGGGAGAGCGTCTTTTGTTTTGTTTTTTTTAGTAGCGCCAACTAGGGCCAAGAGTACGACTTTTCTACTCACGCATCACTCATTCGCTTGCACAACCCCTTTTTTACAGGAGGGCACATTCACACATATAACAACGGAAGAACAACCATGCCCAAACCGGAATCACTGGGAAGACGCACTACCCCTATGACCGGACACCGGCAAACGAATGCCGAGAGCACGGATCGAACTTTCGGCCACTGGTTTGCAGGCTGACATTCGAACCACAAAGCAACATACGATCCTTATGTGAATGTTTAAGTCCTAATTTAAAGGATAAAAACATCAATCCTTCTACCCTTGCACACTTCCATCTTTGTCCAGTCAGTGGAGAATGCTGGTTCGAAAAGGAACATCAAATGAAATGTGCGATAAACATTCAACATTTTTCACCGTTTTTTACAAATAATATAAATATTGATATCTCCTTATAAAAATTTTCATTTGAATAACTTTTTAGAAAATTATCCACGAATCTATTTTTCAAGTGATCTCTAACAAATTGCAAGGAATTTTTAATGAACCAGATCTTTTTCTTTCGGGGCAGCAAGAATCAAAACCGAAGCTCTTAAAAAGTTAATGAGGGAAAAAATTTAAAGAATGAATATGAAATTAGGAAGTGAAAAAAAGGGAACAAGTAAGTGGCCGGAACAAACTGGCTACGGTCTTTCTGCAACTCCACTGTCTCTAAAATCTTTTGGTCTTTAGATAAATCACTAAATTATCGGCAATTTGAATACTTTAGGAGCTGGTCACCAAACAACCTCTCACCTGCGTTTCTTTTGATTGTTGATTAATTTCTTTATTTATTTTTAATCTTTATTTTCTTTTTTCCCATCCTCGTTGGTAATCCTCAGAGTGTAAAAAAAGTAACATCGAACTCTCAGAGTAAAAAAATGAACAAATTCGATTTTTAAAATAAAAATGCAACTATTAAAAATAATTTCAGATATACGACAACTCCGCAACACTAGTGGACGAGCTGTTATTATTTATGCTGCAAATGTGTAGCAAGTTTTCTAATTATCATCTTCTCTTGCACTCGCACATACAGAAAAACAAACAAACTCCTTGTGAATGAATTTCATTAAAAATTTGATGGAAATTTAGAAAAGAATCAACAAATTTGATTCAAAGAGCTCATACCAAATTTCATCCATCTTGCTCAAAGTATTTTCGAATCGTCTTGTTTTCATAGGGAGAAAGATGTATCTAGACTTAGGAATGTTTAAAACAGAAAGAAAATTTTTGATGATTACAATACTTTGCATATATCGTATACTTGAAATTAAATATAGATTTAAAAAAAGTTAAAATTTGAAAATTAATTTCTATATTGAAATGTCAACTTAAAATATGAATGAAATTTATAATTATCGTGAACTGAATCTTTTCTTGGATATTTTCCGAAGATTCCATCGTTGAGTCGATCATTTCATTCAGTCATTTATTACTTTAAAATATTTAATTTATTCTTACTATACGCATTACCCAAAGCACATAAAACAATTGCTCACAGCTTCAAATTGTTATCAGCTCCCTAACACTTTTTTCTATCCATTTCTGGTTCTTCAAATGTCGAATCTTTGCAGTAAAGTCTGGGTTTTACTGCAGAGTATGGGTGGGGGGGGGGGATATGCGTGATCGAAGTTTAAAGGCATCTCGTTCAGCCTTTCCTGAGGAATTTGGAAAATGCACGAATCCGATGGTGTTTGGATATTTTAGATCGCGTAATGTATCTCCTAAATCATGGATTTTGACCGAGGAAAGAGGGAAATATTTGGTTTCCTTTCTAGCTAAAGAAAAAAAAAGATGTGTTGTACTCTTCGATTGCACTTGGAGTAGCATAGGCATTATCCATTATCGCATGCTTGATTACACAATCGAAAATAAAAGAGAAATTACTTACAAGATCATCTCAACTCAATATAAGGTAGCTTTTCAAATAAAAAGTTTGCTTTTTTAATACCTTCTGTGGGCACGGCTTTTATAGTTTTGTATTCAGACAATAACTATTTTATTTCACAAAAATTATATCGCATATAACAAAGAGGATAATCACTTTATCAAATAAATTTATAGGCCGCAAATTCTATTGAATTCTGAAGTTTTATTAAATAGCTGCCGATTTCTACAAGACATTTCTATCATTTCATGCATTATAACTAAAATGAAATTTAGACAAATTGCAAATGTACACATCGATCTAGCTAATCACTAAATTTTGCTCTATTTGAAAAAGAAGTATCAAAAACTTCCATCAAAAAAATCCGATTCATAGCATACATACTGAAAACTATATCTGTTATAGAATATACTAAACATTGTTGAGTATCAAACGCGTTTAAGCTTCCATGTCTCTCAACACATGCTATAAAATGTGCAGAAGAAAGAGAAAGGGGCTTATTTACAAAATATATTTACAAGAAGAATGTTAATAATATCAAATTCCATCTATCTGAATATCTTTAACACGCGAAAAGCGCATTGCCATTTCGTTCTGTTGAATTTCCGCGAATCACATTTTTCAACAGCATCCATTATTAAAATTCTTAATAATAAAATTTTCGGTATTGTGAGGGAAAGAGATATTTGAATGCGAAGAGAAATTGCAAATGCAGAATGGAAAGTTTATGATTAAAATAACTTTTCATTCATTAAAAATGCACTTTTCCCATTTGCAATTTGTTACGTATAATTTTTATCACAATTATTCTTGTTTTCTCTTTGAAAATGCGATATACTATTGTAAGTACAGATTCACTAGTGGTACTTTATTGATTAATTACGGAATATATTTTAGTATAGAACTCAAGTTTTTCAAAATTCAGTAATGGAAAAAGTAACAAAATTATCTATTTATTCTGTATACTTGTGTTTTTCTACAGCCCCTCTCCGTTAGGATAGTCCGCCTGCATTTCTTTGAATTAAGAATGATTTATAACAATAAAATAAAAAAAAAGTTAAATATCAAATTTTAAAAAATTTATAAATATATTATATAAAATGCCCATGAAGTTTTTTTTATATAATATTTATGGAATTTTCAGTCTTCCTACTATATTTATTTCGAGTTCTGGTGCTACCAAAACGATGCTTCTCAGAAAAATAACATCAACAACTCAAAATTAAAAGCAGAAATTCTTAATTATCTGTAGAAATTGGATAGTGTAGTAACCGCATATAAGCGGATTTCCGGTAATCTGATGCATGACTGAAAAAGGGCACAAATAAACTGAAAAATGCTTTTGGATAATTTTTATATGCGGTAGAGAATCTGTGCATACAACTATGTCTTATGTATTATCAAAATTTACAAGTTTGTAATTACTTTTTTATCAAAGCTTGGTCATTTGTTTTTGTTTCTTTGTTCTACTTTTTACTTTTTTCGTACATGTAGTATAGAGAAAGTATGATAATCGTAAAAAAAATTCGAACTCGAGATTTTGACGGATTTCCGCTTTTTAAACCTCCCTGAGTTCGAGAAACACATTTCTGGACAATGTCCGCCTGACTGCGATAAAGATAACTCAAGAACTCTTTGAGCTAGATGGTTCAAATTTGGTATTATCAAATTCGGATGTCTTTAAACCAAATTCATGGATTTCTATCAGATTTTGAGCAAATCCGTTAGTTGGAAGTCTGTCTGTCTGGCTGGCTGTTCGAATATAAGTTAACACGATAATTACCAATTGGAGAGAGCTAGACGGATAAAATGCGGTACGAAGAATTAACATCAATAATCTTTGCACCTATCGAGTTTTGCAACCAAATCCAACGAGAGATTGATTGTCTGTCGGTGTCTATACTTTTAGAAACATGTAAACGCAATAACACAAAAATGGAACTATTTAAATTCATCAAATTCGGTTTTGTGATTTTGTGACTACAAGTGTAATTTTGGGTAAAATTTTTATCTCGTCCAAAACTAAAACACAAATTCATCAAAAAAAATTCAATTTTCGAATGTTTTAAATTGTAAGTTAGGGATTAATCGCGAAAAAAACTCACCAAGGATGGTACGATAGATTTAGTAAAGATGCTAAATTCACTCCAAAGATTAATATTTCATAACTTCTGTAGGCCAATGCTATGCAAGTTGTTCTCTTCTCGATATAACACTTTTATTGAAAGAAATCTTGGGAAGACCACTTCTGATTTTATCTAAAATTAAAGTTTTCTTAGCAAAATTAATTATTATTAAGATTCTCCTTATTATTATTAAGATTTAAGAACTCAACACATAATTATATAGTTAATTATGTGTTGAGTTCTTGACTCTTAATATGAATTACGTCTCTTCGTATAAAAAAAATGGCAGATTTGATGCTCAAATTTTTGCATTACTCCACTCAGTTATTCATAATTGCAATTAATGATTTTTTCAATTAATTTTGAATAATTTGATTATTAATTAGCAATATTATATTCTAATTACATTTTTGTATCAAAATTTTTAAAAAAATTAATAAATTCATGTTTTTAACAGTTATTGTTTTAATTAAATTATTTTAGTTTTAAAATTAAGCATAAATTTACTACATCCCTTAACTGCCTTGATTTAATTAAAGTTTAACTATGTGGCACCTTATTTTTTGAGTATATTGCTGTCTTATCTAAGAGTGAATTAACTTTTATATCCAAAGATGTTTTAAAATGTCATTTAATCTTACTGGTATCTTCGCAATATGCTTATTTTTTCTGACGATATTCAAAAGAACACGAAGAGCAAGCAATAAACAAACGCCAGCTCATGGTAGAAATTAAAAATCTTTGATTATTTATTAAAACTGTTAGGCTGATTTAATCAATTAAAAAATTGTTGATACTTTTTTTAGAGTTACTCTACATTGAAAGTTATCTAACAATGCATAAATAAAATTGAAAAATTGATAGCGAAGAGTGAAGTCTCAACTGCAAGTAATAGATGGTAGCTCAAGAAAGAAATTAAAAAACTTTAATTATTAACTAAAGTAAAGTTAATTATTTTTTATAAATCCTTTTTGTTTTAGTTATTCTAAATGAAGCTAATCTAATGATGCATAAATATCGTTGAAAAATTGATAATGCAATAGTTCTGTCAATAACAGGTTAAGCAATTGAAATGTTTATAGCTTTCATGTAATTTTACTGCGGAATCACAGAATAATTTCATTTTGGTTTACAAGTTTAAAAATACAGTGATTCGTTACACATTTAATGTACTGATCCGACGGAAAAAGAGCTAATTTATTTTCATTCATTTATATTTTTTTAAAATATATAAATGATTGAAAAAAATTTATTACTACTAAATAAATACTTCCTGTATTTATTTTTTTCATGAAGAATAAAAAATTGTGCAGATGAAATTTATGTGGCTCTCATTCCTATCATAAGTAACTCGAATGAATCAAATTTTCTGTTCAGAAGGAAAAACTGTTATCTGAAAGACAGAAAATTAACTACCGAAATCTATCTATTCATGATTGGTCAGCCTTCAGTTGTGAAGTTAGTAGCGTAGGATATCAATCAGGAGCTAAAAAAGAAAGAGAAAAGAGAGCCCTGCAGGAACTCTGCAGATGACCGATAGTGGACCAGTACTAGATGGCTGGTTGACAGGTAAAGCAATAAAGCAAAACTTCTTAGGCTTTTTCGCTTCGTGGTCCATTACTTCTTTGGAAAAATTCTCTTTACTAATCCTTGCTCGAAAATTTTTTACCTCTAAATAAGATGAAAACAAATAACATAGTAGATGTCATTAATGATAAAGAAACAGAAAATTTTCTAATATAATTAATCGGTGTAATTTAGCAAATTTCTTTTAATGCTTTGGTTTTCCTAAATTTTTTATTTTATGGTATACTAAGTATAATAAAGTAAAAATTGTAATAGTCAAAAGAATTGAACTCGATTCTGACGAATTTTCGGATTTCAAACTTCCCGGTGTCCGAAAAATACATTTATCGAATTATTTCGGTTTATCTGTGAACACGATTATTCAAAAACACTTTGAGCTAGATGAATGAAATGTAGCATGTTGTCTTTACGCCAACATGGTACATTTTTTAAAAATTTTTGAATGAAATCCATTCTAGGAAGTTTATCTGTCTGTCAATCCGTGTTCAAGTGAGCGCTATAGCAATCAACGGAAGAGCTAGATGGGTGAAATTTAGTACACAGTTTAAGCAGTCTAAACTGAAGATCGGTATCAAATTTTGAATCAAATTCAGCAGAGAGTTAACTGGCTGTCACTTAGTTCAGTCGTATGCCTATAAAGGCCCAGTATTTCTACATTAAAGCCACTCATTTCCTTCCAAAATATTCAGAGTCTATTTACCAATACCACTTACAATCATATATAGATATCACATTGCATTTGAACTGTAGATATAACTGCTGTAACTTTTACATATGGGTACACCAGAAAAACGGAAAAACAATCACTTCAAGAAATATGTAGTTTGTTTTTTTCCACAAATTTGATAAAATTTTATTTTTTAATATAAAAATATATTAATTATATATAAATAAAAGTATAGTATTATTAATTAAAAATATATTACTTATTAATTTAATATAATTATTTTTAATATAAATCTTTTTTTTTCTCGATATTTGTAAAGGAAAAGCATTTATTGGTAACTAGAGAAACAGCATATAGCAATTTAAATAATAGTTTTTTTATTCGTTCGTGATTTTTATAGGAAGAGATCGATTTGTTAAAGGAATTTTGAGATTTTTTTATTCTAACTTTAACCAAACCCGTCGTAATCCGAATAGAAAAGGCAAAAAACAGTCAGAATTTATATAGTTTTTGAAGGAAATTTTACTGAGTAAATACTATCTTGCAAATTCAACATAAAATATTCCTAGTGGTAAATTTTCTTTTAACTAACTTATACATTTCTCAGTTCTATTTGACAATTTAAATTCATTTAAAACTTGTTCTGAAATTCTTTGCCAAAAAATTATTCTTCCCTAGTAAAATCTCTTTCAAAACCCTTGAGATTTCTAAATTTTTATTACCAAAATTAAATAACTTCAAATTATTTTCGCTTCATTACATTTTTTTTCAGCCATGTCCACAATTAATTGTTAAAATTACTGTTAAAAAATTCCTCTCCCATCCTCTTAATACTTACGTATGCATGAAAAAAAAGCTGGAAAAAACAATTTTTAAATGAGATTCTAAAATATACCTTTGACTTGATGAATTATTCATTTTAAGATTATTTAAACAATTTTATTCTATTAAAGAAGTAAAACTGATGAATAAAGTCACTTTTTTCATCCACATATGACACATAAATTCACATGCCATTCAGATAACGTTATTCAAGTTTTCTTTTAGCATGCAATTAATGGTCCTTAGTGGAAATCTCTTTGCTCGACATCTTTTTTACTCCTAGATAAGACGTTAATCAATATTCAAGTAAAAAAATAATAAACAATGGTCAAGACAAAAAAGAGTTGATTGAAAAACTCTGACATCTTTCTTTTTTAAGTTTTTTTTTTTAATCAAAGGTGTTTTGCATTTTTTATAACATGAATCACACTCATTTAAAAATCCGTAAATGCTGTTCCGGTAATTGTCAGTTGAAAAATTAAATTATCTCTAAAAGGAGCAACACAAAAGAATTTTTCGAAAATTATTTAGAAGGTAAAAATATATTTTGATGAAAAACATTCATCATTGTATGAATAGTTACTGTTATAAGACTATCATTCGACATTCATAGCTAACTAATTGCCATAATATTTCCACAATTTTATAAAGTTAAAATCATTGAATAGTATTCTGTAGCTATTACGAGTAACTTACATTCCTGATATAAAGAATATCAAGTTTCTTTAATGCAATATATTTCTTATTTTATTATTTTAAGTGTATTACGATTTTTCCATGTTTTTTAACATTAAACCTTTGTGGTGGTATGTGGATTATTATGATCTGTGCAGGAAGCAACAGGACGAATGTTGTAGGAAACATTTCTTTAATAATCACATTCACACACTAAACAATTACAAACACAAAGACAAGACATTTACGCGCGCGCTTCACAGTTCAGCGTCACATCTCCTTCTCATTACAATCGCAATGCATTATGGGATTACATGTGGGATGGCTTAGTCAGGTATCGCCATCTAGTATCCAAAAGAGAAGATAAGTGTAATGCAACTGCTACACCTTAACATGTGGCTAGAAAAATTTACACATTTTTTTAAAAACATTACAGATATTTTTGCCACATTACATAATTACGTTTTGTCTTTTTATTTAACAATGTGAAAAAATCGAGAATCAGTGTTCGCTAAATGTGATTCTGCTTTATTACCATGTATTGTCCCACAGGGGGAGGGGCATCTCCTAATTGAGGATGAGAAACTTTCAGCTTGGTGGTTGATTCTCGTCACCCTTAGGTCTCAACCATAGCTCCCGCCAGTGTTGCTGTTTCGCCGGTCCGGTCATTCAAGTTTCCCCGAGTGTCTTCCGGCGGGTCAGAGTAGCCAGTTTGTGATTATTACCATGTATTAAAATTTAGTAGAAATTTATAAGTCATAACTGAAGCAAAAAAGTCACTTCTATAAAAGGAATTCTTTATTTCAGTCTTATAGTAAAAAAGTTTTTGCAGCTGCGTTACTCTGCTTCTGAAACATTTCTGAAGAACGATCGAATATTTTAGAAAGTAAATAATGAGAATGTGTATATAAGCAAGCTGCAGAGTAATAAAAGTAAACCAGTTTTGTATTATTTTGTAATTTTATAATGAGTGCAATTTAAAAATAATCGTACAGTTGTTGTTGTTTTTATTAGTGATACAGCCAACTATCTGTTTCATTTTTCTCACACGTTTTTCAGTTTGTCGTACTGAAACGCATAATTGCCTTGTTATTTTGTATATTCCAATTGCTATTGCTTTAGTGCTGGACTCAAATTCTTTAATATATTTTCTCTATTGTTAATCACGTTCAACAGTGAAAATCAGATTTGAGTTAAAGAGGACCCAGTAAACAGTTTTGTTTCAAACAAATTTCTTTCATTTCATTTGCCCCTAGTAAATCAATGAAAAGAAATATGATATTTCAGATGTCTCAGCTTCCTTAGCGATTCCATTTCTTGATTTGATTCAACGACTAATTTCCGTTTGAGAGTTGGATAATGGAATATGAGCATATTCTGTTTCATCCTATTGATTCCTTTGATTCATTAATATTGAATGTTTCGCATTTAGAAACTTCTGAAACAATCTCCATATCATTCTTTATGAATATTGTTAACTATAACCATTTCTATGCTTAAATAATGAATTCATTTATATATGGGATAATGCCGTATAATATCTCACCTTTTCTGCTAAAATATCTATTCTAAAATAAAGTGAAATGTAAATTATTTTTACAGCAGCCTAATTTCATATACTAAAACTTGAAGCTTGTTTACAATATTCTTTGAAATAGATGCTGTTATTATAAATTCGTTATATTAAAATAATAGATGGATTTTCTGTAGTTCAATGAACGAGTATTGATACTTGTTTATTTTTACGTGTCCCGCGAAAATTCGCCAAAAAAAGCAAACCGTCGCTAATTTAGCGATATTCAAATCAGCGTTGGCGATCTTGGAGTAATTTGAAAAATCAAGTATAGTGAAACCTTGTTTGCATAATTCGTTCTCGAATGTAAATGTAATGCGAAACACTCGATAAGCGTATAAGTTTTTTACATAGATATCCATGTAGAATAGGACATTGCGCTCCATTCAGAAAAAATAAATACTGAAACAAATTTATAATGAAGTAATTTATTATTTATAGTGGATGGATTTTTAAAAGAAAATTGTCTAAAGGCATCTTTGATTACTCTTCAAAATTTAGCGAAAAGTTAGATACAGCATTAATGTTGAATGAATTTGCAGAAAGTCATTGCCTTTTCAGAATGGTGCTTTTCAGCATAAGCTATAATAATTTTTTATGCCTTCATCATCTCCATTATTTCATTGGAAGACTATTGCTCTGTTGATACTGTTATTTCTTCTTCTTCTAATCAAATTTCCTCAGTAGCTTTTTACTGCGACTCAAAATATAGCCCTATAAACTCTTCAATAATTCTGGCTATGTTCTTCCACCAGTTTTTAGATCGATGCTATCTACCTATAACCTCATTTTCTTGACCAGAGACAAAACTCTCCTCCATTAGGGGTCAAAAGGCACTTACTCAAAAACCTCGGAGTCTCGTTCGACAATGCTATCTTGCCGAAACTTCTTCCATTTATATAAAAGTTCTCTTCAAACAAGCGCTCAACGCAGACAGATACAAGTTAACCCAGCATGTGTCGTCGAGGTTTCTCCTCGCTATTCGTTCTGCGAAACATAGCTAGTTAAGTTAAGCTAGTTAACTAGTTAACTTTTAGTAACTAGTTAAGCTAGTTAACTAGTTAAGCTAGTTAACTAGTTAACTAACATAGCTAGTTAACTTTTCTACATTTTGTTTTGCTCGTTACACCTCGCATAAGAATTACTCGTTATACGAAGTGCTCATTGAGCGAGGTATGTCTATAAACCAATGAATGCAACCATCTTGGCACAATACGTATAATCTTGGCACAATTTGAAAATCGCCAAGTAAACTTGGTGGCCGTAAAAATAAACAAGTACCAGAGCATTTATTTGCAAATGCAGATGAATCTTCTAAAACCGTTAACGCTATAGACGTATTAGCTTCAGGTAGTTATATCTTCTGAGCAGAAAACAATTAATGAGCGTTCCACTACCTATAAGCAGTCAGTGTATATTCCTTCTGTGTTTTAGGCAAAAGCAAATATCTGTACTGGGTGCCTCAAAATTTAATGTAAAAATTATAATAGAATGTGGAAAGCATAAAAACAGGCCGTAATATCTTAGGAATGTATAACCAGAAAAGTCATCCAGATAAATTAGAGAACACACGAAGATACAGAAATGGCTAACTAATAATGAGTGGATATCTTGATTAGGTGATACTATATTTGAACAGAACATACATATTTATGTCCTCCTTGATGTTCCAAATTTACATAAATTTCTGTACAAATATGCAAATATTTTTGTGGTATGGTGCGGGTATCAGATCATTCCGCATACAATCGTATTCCTGCCTTTCCGTTGATACTAACTACTCCATACATTAGGTGTTGCTCCACTCTCTCAGCATTAGCTAACATATAACATATTTGTATATCTTAATGGAGTCAGAATTAAGTGATATGCGCTGACGAAAAGTACCCTCTAGATCATTCTGTTGGTATTTTCGATCACACTTTCCTTAATTTTAACTTCTTTTTTTTTTTTTTTTTTTTTGTATTGAGCAGTCTATGCATTGAATTTTGAATCAGCCTGTATATGTACAAAATGAAAAGGTGTCCATTATGTTGAGAATAAATAATGGATACTTTTTCATTTGTTCGGTATAATTTTGCTGCATCTCTTCATCAAAATCTAAATATATAAGTTTGAAAATAGTCAAAATTATGTCAAATTTCCTAAAATACATTGAAATATTTACTTGAAAACTAACATTTGATGGGTTGAAATAGATTTAATTTTGAATCCAATTTCACATAATCTTTAACGAAATCTTCAAATGGTTTACAAGAAACAAAAAGATTATAAATAGAAAAGAGTAATGTGATAATTCATAACATTTTCAAAAATCGATTGGTGATTTAAAACTGTACTTTTATATTGCATAGTATATTATGACGGCTGTATTTTGGTTGGTTAATATTGAATGAGGGATATTATTGAGGAATTCTATTATTTATTGTAGCGATATGCCGCAGTTCTTGTGGAGATGGCCGCTGCATTCGACCGAATCTATGCTTTTGCACTAATAGACAAGTGAGACCGTCTTGCGACGGACCTGGTCTTCCTGGAGGAGGAGGATTAGTACCTGGTAAAGATCCTGGTGGCATTGGACCTGGGGGTATTGGACCTGGAGGCATTGGACCTGGAGGTATAGGACCTGGTGGCATAGGACCTGGGAATGTCGTCGGCCCTGGGCAACCTCAGCAACCTACAAGTGAGTATCTTAGGATTTTTTTTTAATTTTCCAACGATCGGTAATTTGCACTGATTAAAAAAATGATTTTCATCCATTGAATCTAGTTTTTCTTTTTCACATGAAATCCAAATTTCAAAGTTTTCTATATCTAAAAACTAAGTGACATTTCAATATTATCTGAGAAGAATGGTGCCAGAAAGAAAAAAAACAATCTAATTTTGCAAACAATGTTAGTACAGTGATGTAAATAACCGATTTCTTAAAAAGAATTAAGTATTAAATCATTTTAAATGTAAAAGAATGTTAATCCCGTGATGTACTAATCCTTTAACCTCCATATTAGATGGCACATCCTATTTTGGATAGCTGTTGTTATTTCAATCCATGTAAGAATGTAAGAGATTAATATGATTCTTAAAAATCTCCGATTTCTGTCTTTTAATCGAATTGCTATTTTGACTTAATTAGAGATTTAAATATGACGAATTGTATAGTTCGTTGTATGCCATTGTATATGAAAGCATCCCAATGATGCATGCATTCGAGTATTGTAATTATTATTAAATTCAGTTGAATGATCTATATTCAATGGTTACAATTATTGAAAGCAGACTTTATTATGTTTATGGTTTAACCTTATTATGCTTATTTGAGGAGCGTAACAAATAAAAAATGAAACTAGACATATTTCTCTTTTTTGAACACTGAAATGAAACTAACCAGTATGAATGAAAGTATTATTTAAATTTTATGCAGAAATATACGAACTAATCACCAAATAGTAGCTTCTTCAATAATAATTTATACACAGTTTGTTTTATCAGTTTTGAAGGATATGGAATTTTCATCAAGATTTTGGAGTTGATGCCTTTTAATTCACTTTTAAAGGATAGTTAATGATTGAACTGTTGTTTTCCTCTATTTTTCTGATTTCATTTAAAAGTTCAAAATTTTCAATGCGCTTGTTGCTTGGAATTTTTTAATAATATAAGATAATATAGTGTATTAAAATTATTTGACATTTTTTGATATTAATTATTAAACCGATTATTTCAAGCAGAAAAGAGCAGTTTGCTATAAATTTTGCCTCTTGTTGTAAAACTTTTTTATGCTGATAAAATAATTTTTTTTTCCTGATTTTTCACATAAATATACCTCAGAAACGTCAAAAATAAAGCAAATAATAAAATCCTCATAGAAACTTGTGTGATGTATATATTTTATTTGCATATAATATTTTTAGGATTTTCAGTTATTAAACATATTACTATCCTGTCTCTTCCACTATCAGTCCTGTTAAAAATTCAATTTGGATGTGATTCATACTGCAAATGGCACGCATTTTGAAATGTAGAAAAGTCTGCAAAAGATAAATGCTTGGTAATTCCTTGTGATAAATTCTCTGCATCTGTTTACTTTGAGTTTTGCTGCTATTTTTAAAGTACAGTGATAAAGGACTACAGAACTACACTGATACTGAACTTAGTACAAACTTCACTTTTCTAAGCCGATTAATTTATTTTATATTTAATTTTTAAGCGCTTCAAGGACTTTTAGTCCGCCCTTGTATTAATTCATACTAAATAAGAAATTATTCGTTGTATAATAAATTTATCTGCGTATATTTCCATTATTAATTTTAAGCGTAGAATTATTATAAGATTTACAAAGATCAATACATTCGATAATTCTTGAATTTTTTTTAATTGATATTATAGTTTTGATTAAGATACGACATTTTATAACTATCTACGTTGACTCTATAGATCTTCAATAATTATATGAAAATGACTATATTTGTCATATTTTAAATACTTTGATGAACTATCTTTAAAAATTTACAATTAGAAAAGCCCAAATTTAAAATACTGCTGAGTTTCTGTTTAATGAAACCACATCGTTTCATTTAAAAACTTCGCTATAAAGAAAATTCGTTAAATACGAGTTCGCAAATTAAATTATAAAAAGGAAAAGAAACAGTAGGAAACTTATCTATCCATTTTATTGATTTTAACATATAGGGGAGCATGCTGTGCCTTTGATCTTTTTCAGTATTAATTTTTTATTGGTACAGCATGTAAGTTCACAACTCTGTTTTGAATGCTTTTCTTAAAGATTTAAGAAGATCTTTAAGAAGAAGAAGAAAGATTATCTAAAAATCAAAATGTTACCTCGTAAAAAAAGAACTATAAATAAAAAGTAATCTAAAGATTAAACAACTTGAAATTAAAATATTCTGTAATATTGTATATCGAAATATGCTTATAACTCAAAAATATTTTCATTAATTTTTCTTTCAAGAGTAAACTTCCAATACACAAAAAAATGTAAAGAGAAAATTTACTTGGAACTCCCAAAACAATTTCACACTGTTTTTTAAAAATGGGATGGAAATCTCTGGTGATAGGCCATAAGGGTCAAATAGAGATAGCAAAAGCAAATTACCGTCTTTTTCCCATTCTTAGACAATGATCTTGGTTGATATATTCCTGGTTTCTACTAAATGAGAAATAGTGTATTTCTGCTTTCGTAAAAGGAATAAAATATCATAGCGGTCAAAAGTACAACACAGCCAACTTTCCCATTTAAACCGATATAACTCTTTTTTGATTAGAAATTTTTAAAATGTGAGTTAGCACAAACTAAGATTATTATTTTCTCTACAGTATCCATATACTAGTATCATTTCTTAATTGTATCAAAAATTATAATTAATCAAAAGCATACGTTTGTAATACTTTTTAACAGTAAAATCAGATAAATGTTTTTATTTATCAAAATATCCTTTCTCTAAAATAGGAAAATGGTAAATTAAATAAATAGTGGCCAATCTTTGAAATATTTTTATACAGTCACTCATTGCCAGCATAAACTGAGGTGATCAAAGGTACAAATAGTACTAACATTTCATCGACTAATGATTTTTAATAACTTCTGCATTATCATTTTCATTTTCCATTTAAAATCTTCGCTATATTTCAGTATGTCATTCTCCATAGTAATTCATAATATCCGTAATACTTTCAATATGTCATTCTCCATATAATATTTAGCAATAAAAATATCTTTATTAAGATGGAAAAAATTGAACAATTTTATTTCTTGTTCAGCAAAATCCATGTTTTTCTGCTTCTATAATATTCCTAGGTAGTTGATTTGGTTAATATTGTTCGGATTTAAACAGATGACAAAACTCAAATCATTAGAAGATAAAAACACAAAAAAAAATGATTTGAAAAACGTCTTTAGATAGAAATTAGCCGTAGAAATAGATAATTCAAAAAGTATACGGAATGCTTCATTTAAAATACACCTATAATTATACACCTATAAATTTTTATCAAATATTTTAGGACTCTCATACATATTTGGCAACAATCAGGAATTCATTTATTTTGCTATCTGAAAATAATTTTTTCAATAAAATTCTTATTTTATTCTGCTCATTTTCCGAAAAGATTAATGCCATTGAATAAAGGGCCTGTATTAAATGTTGTTTTCACACTGAAATTTCTACTACAAAAACATTTAAAATATTGCAAAAAGCTTTTAAAGACTGGTAAGTTGAAGACTTAACTATTCACGAAAAAACAACAGTATTTGATTAGTATCAAAAGTTAAAGATGGTGGTGTATTCTTCGTAGATGATCCGCGATCTGGTATCTAGTGATGGCCATTTAACAATAAAAGAACATTATTAAGCAAGTTTCTGTATCATTTGGTTCTTGTCGAGCCATTTTAAAACTTCATTTAGAGTAGTGACTCATCGCTTCTCGGATTTATGTCAAGAACATCGAATTTGCTCCAAAAACAATAATGCATTGAAATGGCCCGAGAGATGCTTCCTCAAAACCATTACTTTCTAAAACGCATTATTGCTGGTGAAGAAAGATAGATATATGCTTTTGATGCTGAAATCGCTCAACAATCAAGTAAATGGCGCATGATTGGTAAGATCGCTCTAAAATCATTGTAATATTGACTGTTTTCTTTTATTGTCATGGTATTTTGTGCATTATAAATTCCTACAACTGATCAGACAGACAACGAAGTTTGTTATTTGAGTTATTTTGAGATCTTTTCGCGAAACAATTCATCATAAACGACCTGAAATATGGGGAGAAACTCATGGGTTTGAATCATGATTATGCACCTTATCACGGTAACGTTTTAATCAAACGTTTGGTAAATACGAATCTACAATCTCCTTATTTACCTGATGTGGCACCATGCGACTTTTTCTTATTCCTACGGCTGAAATTGCCTCTTCATGTTTATAGTTTGGAATCAATTAGTTTTATAAAACGAGATGTGCTACGAACTCTGAAGGGTTTTCGCAAAAACGACTAGAAGGCGTGTTTTAATTATTGAGTAAAGCGTGATAAGTGCATTACAGTCTGAAAGATTACTTTGAAGGAGATACAATAAAGTGATGTCATTACACCATCATTCCAAGTATCACAGCAGTATAAATATCAGTTCAGGGTCAATTCTGTCAATTTCATTCTGTTGAAAATTTTATTAAATTGAAAACTTTATTAAATAGCATTTCGCTGAATGTAGATACTTCTGTCTAAACATATGGACGTTTCATGTAACTTATATATGTTTTGACATTCATAAATTAATTTTCCAAATCTAGTTTCTACAGCTTTCATTAATCGAAATTCTTCATGAAGAGGTTTGATCCGATTAAATTTGCTCTGGAACAAGGCAGAGATGCTTGCAATCCACGGGTCCGAAATAAATCTCAGGGGAAACACCAGAAAATACAACACTCTTTCAATGATGTGGGCTTTACTTGGATGACATTTGTGGGTCGATATCTCTTGGGACTGGCAGTCCTTTCAAGTGGTTGATAACCCATTTTGTAATCCGAAATGAACCTTAAATAACCTTATTCTATTCATTATTCATGTCTTTCTCTAGTGATTTAAAATTTAGGAGGAACTGCATAGTTTTGATGTATTATGAGATTAATTCTTTAGATTTATCTCTGATCTGCTCATGGTACACCAAATGAGCAGATTTGAATCCCATTACGTGACTTTATTTTATTTGTAAGAAACAAGCTTTATTTTATTTGGAATTCTATTTTTCATAATATTTTATTTGAAAATCTATACTTATAATAAAGCTCAAAGTGTGTGTGTGTTTGTGTGTGTGTGTGTGTGTGCGTGCGTGCGTGCGTGCGTGTGTGTGTGCCTGTGCGTGTGTGTGTGTGTGTGTGCTACCAAATTCGGCACGTGTATACCTTGGAGGCCGGGAATGTGCACCTGGGGGTTATTTTTTCGAATTTTTAATTAGAATTTTATTTATTTAAAAATTAATAGAAATTTTGACGTGTTTCTGCTATAACTTCCGAAAATATCACAGCACAAAAAAGATTTTTACATGAAGTTAAAGATCAAACATTTATCTTTTAAATGATACCAATGTTTTAACCTTAAATTTAAATTTCTATTTTTAATGAATTTTTAAATAAATATTTTAACTATATTTTTCAACAATTTTTTTCGTACAAAATAAAAATAAAATTTAAGCTGCACGAGCACGTTTCGCATTCATGGGGAAAAAATAGTTTTTTTCAAAGTGTTGCCATTACATTGATTAAAGCTCCAATTAAAAATAAATTAAATCTTTTTGGAAATGAAATCTGCAAAAATATAATTTTCGGCACGTGTCTGTAGGAAATGAAACAAATATGAAATATTATTTTTTCTAAAAAATAAATTCAAGAAAAATTATTTTATGATCTTTTACACTCTCTATATTATTAATCCAATAAATCAGTTTTATTTTAAGGCAAGTTTTGTTTAATATGAACAGGATATTCATTCAAATCAGGGCCACACAGCTAATTTGTAAAGCTTTAGTAAGACACAGATCTGCTAAAATAGTCTAAATGGAAAATGATTATATTAGTTATAAAGTTTCTGCTGTGGAAATCACGATTAACAAAATGTTCTTGAAACACTAATATTTTAAATAAAAAGAGTTAATTTCCAATCAACTAAATCAATCACTTAAACTGACTGATTAATGAAAATTATATCACTATTCAATAAAAAAAGGATAATTTTAGATTCTCCATCTATCGTTTCAAAGAAAATACACCAATCAGCGCGCAGGTTTCTCAAGATTAATTGGCCTAAGATTATGAAAATGAGTTTTTCTAAATTTTTAACATTTAAAATTTTATAAATAAGTCTTAGTTGATCGTGGAAAATAGAAACATTCATTCATTTATTTAAAATTTAGTGTGTCCAGAATATTTCTCAGAATATGATACCTTACTGCATTAAATTTAGACTTCATAATTTTTGAAATATATTTATATGCCGGAACAAAATATTATTATTGATTTCATTTCAATCCTTTTGAAAGCAAAACTAAAAACTGAATTTTATGCTGGATCTGAGAAGTTTTTGTTGAATTATTCTTTGAGATATTACATAAATTATGAAAAATATCTGTAGTTCACATAAGACTTTAATACCGAGCAATTCTGTTTACAATAGTCATATTCAATAATAATAATAATAAATAAATAGCAATAAAGATGATAAATAAAATAAAACGCTTGGTTTTATTAAAAAAATATCTTTATATTAATTGCAATTTCATCATTTCCACTTTAAATTAAAGTTGAAGTTTTACCGGAAATGACAACAAATTAGCAAGATATATATAGTAAATTGAACGAAGCGATCTAAACAACAGTATAAGTTTGGTATGACTATCAAAATGTGAAGATTTAAAATGTTTTGTTTGAGAATCTATTAAGAGACCAGTTACTTAAAATATTTAATTGAAAATTGTAGCGAGCGGTAATACTGGCGAACCGGCTGGTCGCCAAAGGCGGCTAGTTTTACATAAATGTATTACGGAAAATTTGTATTGATATAAAGATATATAAATGGATAACATTTAGAGTTACTTTTTTCTAAAGAAATGCATTGATGCATGCTCCAATAATGCAATTTGTGGAACCTTTGGACTTAGAACAAGCTAATTATTTTGCAACAAAGTATCGGGAAAAGATACAGAGAATGCCTTAGTCAATAAATTACATAAAGATGATTGACGATAATGTAGCCTCTCTTATTTCAAATTGACATTGTGATAGTTGAAGTAATGTTGAAAAAATGAAAGATTATTAATGTTAAATATACTCTTTAAATTTTTTAAAGAATTTTTGTTTCCTCTTGCGATTTTTTACTTTGAAATTTAAAATTTCATTGGATAATTTTTGTGAAGACGTGACGATAATTTCACCATTTTTCTGTTTTTCTTCGAAATTAAATCCACTCCTATTGAGTTTCAAGTTTCATTGCAATTATTATAAAAGCAAAGACTGAAATGCATGAATTTTATAAATAGAACTTATTGAAAGAATTTGACTATAAATGTAAATAATTGCAAATAAATAAAAAAAATTGTCCTAAACACTGTTAAGCATTCATATGGTCAAAAAATGTTAACCACCATTAAACAAACAGCTAGATAAGATTAAAAAAAAAAGAATTTACACGAAAGTTCTTGAATTTTAAAGGAATGCCTATATATCTAAGTTAATTAGTAGCAAAAAACTATTAGAATCTTAATGTTTTGAGAAAATCATCTCATATTATTTATTGAAAGCATTAAGTCTTCTCAGATTCCATAGTTAATCATAACTACGTTTCTACAATTCAATAACTGCATGAAAAAAATTTTAACTTGCAAGATTGGAATAAGTATAATGCTCTGAAAGATGAACAATCGTTGAGTTCTTTGTCCCGAAGAACTGAATTCAGCTGAGCATTTTATTTAAAGTCTTTTTAGCTTTCGTTTCAAACCAGTACACCGCTTTTTGATAAACTTTTAGACTAACGTCGAAACCTCCAAACGACCGTATTAACAGAAATGGCGTTATTAGTTTCAAATACCTTAGTTTAAGTTGGTCATTTTTTCAATAATTTTAGCAAGAAGGAAATACAGTTACATTTTTTCTCTAATTAAGCATTAAAATTTTGCATTTTATTAAACTGAATCATCATATTCATATTGTATTCCAGTTAAGAATGTTATTGAAGTTACAGTTAAGAATGTTATAACGAAAATTATTTTCTTCGCTGTAAAAATGTCATATGCCAAATTTTTGGAGGCTACCCGAATCAGAGCACTAAATACTTTTATTATCTGCTTCTATTAAATAATATTCAAATTCTACCTACAGCGTATCTATTTTAATTTCTGTTTAGAATCTTTTATAAAAGTAATAAAATTGGTGCTCGAATAAATATTTAATAAATATTGCAATAAATAATAATTTAATAAATATATTTTAAAGCTTCTCATATCTGAAATAATTTATTTACGTTCATTGATTGTCAACTTCGAAATCGAAGCGAACATAAAAAACTAGTAAAACTACAACAAAGTAGTCACTCATGAAAAAATTTATCAAATTTATAAAAAAAAAAATTAATATTGAACCCCCCCCCCCAAAAAAATACATTTACGTATAAAATAACGATTCATCCTTAAAAACAATTTAATGAGATATCAATAACAGAAAAGACCTTTTGATATTTATTATTTAAACTTCCAAAATTCTCTATAAAATGGTGCGAATTTCATTAAGAATCTTTGGGACAAAGTTGAATAAAAACTTACATGCAAAAATGAAGGACGGACTCAAAAAATATTGAAAAACACTGACTTACAATATTGATAAATTCATTAGAGTTATATGGAAGACGATTTTTGATGGAATTATATTGTTGCCATTTATGATGAAATTCACGAGTTCAGTTAACCGGAATGATAATGTACCAAAATTATCAGTTATTTATTTATTTTGCATTTAGATTTCCTAACAAAATTAAATCCGTGTTTTGCTTGCATTGATCTAGAAACCGAATGTTGAAGTCATTGTAAGTGATGGCGTTTCCCTCCAATAAATTATAGCTTGCTTGGAAAAATGCAAATCAACCACGAAACAATATCGTTTGTAAAAGCATTATGCATAATACTTTGTATTTTCAAAGACACAGGTGTCTGACGGATTCTGTATAATTCTCAGTTTTGCGATGTATGTTATAAGGCATTTTGCGTAGTTTTCCATAAACACTACAAATACTTTCTAAACGCTAAAAACAAAATAAAGTCATTTTTATCAAAACTGCAAATGCAATTAAATCTACTAACCTTTTTAATTTGTAAAATTTACTTGCATATGATTCTTTCTTCAAATTCCAGACCTTCAAATGAAGAATATTTGCTTAATTTATATTAATTTTCTTTAATAGAATTTTAAAGACAGTTCATTAATTTCAAGTGATTCATTATTTTTTTATTGCCATCTAACGAGATTTTAATTCTGTACAAATCGTTTGGTGAATGTGTTTTCAGCTGAAAAACTTTTTAATAAAACTATAAGTTTAAAAAACTAAATAAAATTTATTCTAAGATACTGAACTGAATTATTTTTTCAGAACATTGTTATTTATTTTTATATTTTTGACAGTTTTAATTACTTCTGATGATACGACCTCAGAATTATACGATGTCATCAAATTATCGTAAAATTCTTTTACAAGAAAAAGAAAGCTCCTATGCTCATTTAACAAATTAATTTTGAATTGAATGCAATTATTTAGGGAACGCGATGAACAGCAGAGAGAAAACGTCGCTTATTTTTCTATCTCATGTGATAGTGTTTCAGTCTTTATTACAGCTTTTTATTCAGTATGAATATTTTTTTAATTTCCTTGGTAAATTAATTGTGATTGATAAAAAAAATTATTGGTTCCGCTTTTGTAACGATTTTTTGATACCATGGCTTATGTGAAAAATATGGAATCTTTACCACACAAATGACTTTAAAAAGAAAAGAAAATTAGCTAGGAAAAATTTATTTTTCTTGTAATGTGAACGAGAGGGGAGCTTAGTTTCTCTTATATTGTGAATGGGAGGAAAATTTATTTCTCTGTAAACGGAAAAAAGAGTTAATTGCTTTTGTATAGTGAAAAAAAGGAAAAAATGTCTCATAATAAACTCAAATACATCTTTATGAAATAATTCTATTCTTAATATTTTTGTATTTGTCTTTAAAATGAAATTTAAATGTGTTTTTTTTTACTTTATATCAATCGTTTATCTTCTACGTTTTCAGCTCAGATAGTGTTACAGTCATGTAAAAAATTTAATTTGTTATTTGACTACGCATTGTCTTACACTTCACGGGTTTTTTTTTATTGTTTTTGTTAGGTGGCTCTGAATAAATAAAAAATAAAATTGGACCTGCGCATTTGGCATAAATTGATATAATTGCCTACATTTCATCAATAAAATTAATGCAAATTCCCACTTGTTGGCTATGATTGAGCGGTTTTGGCATTTATTTCAAAACTGCTGCACAGACAATTAATTTATCTTTATCAAAAATCAAATACATGCTCATTATCTAAATTTCGACTTTAATCATTAATAGACGCTTTTCGAATCTTATTCCCGTGTTTTTCAAAACTTTGTACTTCGAAAAGCAATTGCTGAAATTATATAAACAACAGAAATTGTGATTTGGGACATCTATTCATTTATGCTTTAAATTACTGCAAACTTTTTAAATTGCCATATTTATATATCAAAAATTATAATTTTTATTTCTCATAGTTCAAACTCTCAAATCATATATCAATCTCATCTCAAATATCTCTTAGCTATCTAAATAATTTATAAAATGAATAAGATCGCCTTCATGTTAAATATTTACTATACCTTCTTAAAATTCAAATTTTTGCGCTACTCATTGTTTGAAAAAAAAATCACTGGTATATTCTTAGTACATTTCGGCTTATGCTATGTATTGTTGTTTATTACTGTGGATGCGAGAATATTTTCCAAGCTTAAATAAGTTTAGACATACAAATGATAGACGCCTTCGAAGACTAGTGAATTTTATTCTCCTCCAAAAAGATTTACATCATTTCTTAACTTGACACATTTTAAGGTTAAATGAAAAGGACATACAAATTCGCTTAGAAAAAATAAAATGGAAATTTTCAGAACTTCTTCATAAATATTCTCGTAAGATAAATAAATACATCTTATTTAAAGAAAATATATATTTCCAATGTTCGAACAACTGTTGACTTTGAGCACGAAGAGTTGAAATTCATATTTATTCATCTTATTTGTCCCAAAATGAACGATCAATACCCCTTTTAACCCTGTTGTGAGGAGTTAGAATGTTTCTTGAAATATTCTGTAAATTTAACTCATCAAGTTTGATTTTTTTTTCTTGTGGTATTCTGAAAGTTATTTAATTTTCAGCTTTCATTTAATTTAATCATAAAGTCTGTGCAATCGAATATATTCATATCAAAAAATAAATTAATTTTTAAAATAATTTTGACACATTTTTCTATTGACATTCCTAATTAATTACCATTAGAAAGTTTTATATTGTAATATTTTATATACTAAAAAATGCGATATTATATAATTTAAAATAATGTTCGAATCCTATTATTAAATATTATTTAGATTGTGAATTACTTTTAAATTTCATTTGTGCACTTTTAATATGAAACGTACTAAAGCCAACCCTTTAGAAAATGATTTTAAATTAAACATTTTGTTATTTCATTTTATCGAAATTTGCTACTTAGAACTACTTGTATAAAGATCGGGCCAATTAAAGACTATTAGCCAGTAAAAAAAAATATTTGGTTTTGAAAATTCCGAAATTAAAAGGGGTCTAGAGATTTAAGCTACCTAAAGACCTCTAAAAGGCTTAATTCAGCGTTGTTTAACAGCTTATTGATGTCGCACGTTAATTTCGACATTCAGCATCGACACGACATAAATAATCATAACATAATAATTAATAAATAACATAAATAATCAATCAGAATGCTCTTTCTTTATTGTGCAAGTATAATCTAATATATAAAAATGTATTTTTGTTTATTCGTATTTCATGCGTTGCCGTACCGTTCATCCGATTGAGATAAAACTTTGCCAATTTATTGCTTGCACTTGCACGAAAGTTATAGACATAGTACAATTAATATATCTAATATATAAAAAATGAATTGTTGTTTGTTCGTATTTTATGCGTTCATCCGATTGCGATAAAACTTTGCCAACTTATTGCTTGCACTTGCACGAAGGTTATAGACATAGTATAAATATTAGCATTTATTTTGAACATAATAAAATTTACAAACAGATAGTTTCATACGTTTCTGTTGCTGAACTTTGTTTTAAAATTGACAATGTTTACAACAATTTACATTTGACTTTCTGTCATTTCTAATTAATCAAGATTGCTATTTCAAATTTCAAGCGATATTTCCAAAATTATTTCTTCTGCGGCAGCAACACGCCGGATACCAACTATTTTCCAATAAAATTTTCTTTTGTTGTGATAATATACAGTTTATCGAAGCCGATTGACGTGACTAAATTAGGACAATTAGCATTCTGATGTATTCTGATGATGATTAGGTGCGAGAACAAGTATTATGATTTGAAAGCAGCTCGTTGCCAAAAGCTGCTAATAAAAAAGTTTTTAAGGAAATACATCTCAATTTCTTTTCCTAATTGTAGAAGTTTATAATGGAAACAAAATACTCTCTTCAAATAAGTTTTACAATTTAAATAAGGAGTGGCTGTTCTTGGTAATTTCAGAACCTTTAATAATTTGAATTGCTTTAAATAATTTGAATAAAATTTTATTATACAGTTGACTATGTTTGGTACTTGTTTTCTTCCTCTAAACTACAGTCTTTTGCATTTATTGGGTTAGGTGAAACATAAAAAAAATTGAGAACCCGTTTTTGCATAATTCGAATAAAATTCTATAATTCAGTTGAAGCACTTGGAATTATATTTTAAAGATATTCAGTGTATAAACCAGAAACAAATTAAATTTTTTTTCTACTCCCAAAGTATCCCTTTGCGTCCAGGAGGCAAAGCGTAAGAGATTTATGGGAGCATCAGATAACTGGCAGATAAATTTTTTTCGGAGTACCCTAAATTCCCTTTATACACCACCAAACACAATTTAAATAAAAGTCTTCCAGCACGTCCCTACTGCGAAGAACGGCACCATTCTAAATGCATAGGAACTTGGGGACAAATATTTGAAATTCATGAGATGGCGGTCGACTCAAAGAGAAACCGTGTCTTCCCAGCGTGTGTGTGTGTGTGTCTTTCCTTTTTTAAATATATTTTAGCTTTAAAAAAAAGACTGCTTGGAGTAGCCTAACTTTTCAAGATGCAACAGCTGGACGAGACTGCTCGACCAAGATTGCACGCTGGAGACAACGAAATTGAAAAAAAAATAAAATTTGAATACTGCGCATAGTTTGGATGGCAGTTTTACTGAATTTGTATTTGTATTTTTATTTTCAAATACTGAATATTGCAGCATTAAAAATTTAAGAGAGGACCTCTTACATGATGCTGGTAGCTTATTTGTTATTCATATATTATTAAATGGGGAAAATATATGCATATTTATTAAATACCTTTTTAATTGATAACCTTTTAACATTGAACTTTCAATAAAATGACTGGATTTTTCTAAATGGCGGAATAGTTTGCTTCGAAAGGGAACTATAGGATGATTCGCTATTTTGCACATCAAGACATTATAATGACAGAATTTTCGAAATATTAAATACATAAAATTAATAAGTCGAGTGAAAAATTAAAAAAGGCAAAATGTGTTATAGTGGAAAGTATTCTAATCATTTTCTTGATGATGAAAATAATTTTACATCAGAAAGAGACTATAGGATGAGTCGTTATTTTGCACATCAAGACATACTAATGACAGATTTTTCGGAATATTCAATATGTAAAATTAATAAGTCAAGCATGAAAAATTATACAGGGTAGAATTTGTAATAATGGAAGGCATTCTAACCATTTTCTTCAATTTTTGATGTGTTAAATTTTGGATCGAGCTTTATCTGGACCAAGGCTTCTTAAGCTGTGTGTCAAAACCTGTGATGGCGTGTAACTTTCATATCTCATTTTTTAACATTTTTCAGTGCTTGAACTATATTAACTTACTTATAAAAGTATTGTGTGTTCTAATTGTTTCTCAACTCTTTCATTATTTTTCTCGTAAGCGAAAAGAAAATGTTGTGATTGTCAAAAATTAGATCTCGAATTTTAATGAACCTCCACATTTCAGCCATTTCTGAATCAGAAAATACATTTTTATAATTCTATATGTCCATATGCTTTGAACTTGATAATAAACGCTTTCAGTTAGAGAGATGATATTTGGTATTTGTTGGCACCAATTTTGTAATTGTCTATCAAAAAGAAAGTCTGTCTGTTCGAGTATCTAAATTATAAGTTAGCACGATAGTAACAAAACAATGAGAGCTAAATATAAAAAAAATTTCATGCATGTGTTTAACATCCAAATTGTTGATATGGATCAAATTTGGAACCAAATCCGTGAAGCGATTGATTGTATGTCAATCTATACTTTTGCATGGATATAAATGTAATAATTTAAGAACGTAGTAGCTTAAGGAGAGTAAATTTAGTTCACAGTTTTATCGTATGAAATGTAAATATTTATTAAATTTTGAACCATTTCTGTCAATGGGTTAATAGACTGTCGATCTATATTTCAAAAACGATACAAACGTGATTGCCCAAAAATGCAGTGATTAATTGAAATTTATTATGTGATTTTATGACTACAATTTTAATTTTGTCTCAAATTTTGATATCAATCGATCTTAGAAAAAGCGTCCAAAATACACATTCGGTTGTCGGGTACGTGTGTATTAACCGCACCCCAGCAATTAATTGCCAAAGATCGTATGCTAATTGGCTCTTTCGCAGACTCTAACAGGCTCCTTCGCTAGTTGCATATAGTTAATAAAACACAAGTACATTTATAACAGAGTATGCTTGAAAGCAAAATTATTCCCGTTTATTTAATGATTATTGAAAACTGATTTTTTGATTTCCTATTTTGTTAAATTTGGTTTGTATGCAATTCTATCTCAGCTGATAGTTCCATGTCTACTCGTTTTCAACCACGAGTGTGAAAACCTAAAATCTTGTTGTTTCAGAACTTGTTTATTATAAAAACAATTCCACCATTTTAATTTCTTTTCTCAAATACTCATATTTTTTCTTTTTAGTGTTCACTCACAAATATTTCCTAAAAAGAATAAGAAAAAATAATCACACCAGATTTTCGCATTTACAATCACGGAAAAATGACAAAAACACAGACATCCCAAACTGATCAAGAGAGATCTAACTCACTAAAAATAAGAATGTGACGCGGTGGCTTATTTACAGTAGTGGAGTTTGTATGCAAAATTAATTTATAAAAAAAATTTAATTTAAAGCACTTCATTAACTTTTTTCTGCATTATTATTATTATTATTAAAATTCACTTGTTATACATCAGTACATGCTTTATTTTCCTACTTTGCAATTTAGAATACTCGGATCTTTTTGTATTATGTCAAAAAAAAGTCGGGAATAAAACTCTGTTTTAAAATATAATCTTTCTGCGTCGATTTTTTGTTTTTTTTTTGTCTAAACTTTCATAATGAATTTATTTTGGAGTTTAACAAATTTTGAAATTTTCAAATAGATTATCAAAATTTGTTGTTGTAAAATTCGATATTACACTTCATATTTCAACAGATTTTCATAATTTCATCTGATACGTATCCTTACTTATCTGGTGAATAACGAACTATTCTTTGAAACTTATGTCTCAACGATTACTTATTCTGAAAATAACAATCAAGGATTGAAAATACAAGATATGTTAAAAAATGGTGAGATGTTGCTTTCTTTCAGAGAATTAATTAGTGCGGCGAACATGCCCCAAATGACAACAGCTGGTATCTCTGGAATAACATTGTCATATGATTAATTATTGACTTAAGGAAATGGATGCATTAAGGCATGCATATATTCTCCTTTATTGGAAGGAATTCAAATGCAGTAAAACTTCCATGCCAAAACGGAATAACTACGATTCAAAATATAATATCATCTATATCTATACTTATAATAAAGCTCAATGTGTGTGTGTGTGTGTGTGTGTGTGTGTGTGTGTGTGTGTGTGTGTGTGTGTGTGTGTGTGTGTGTGTGTGTGTGTGTGTGTGTGTTGGCGCTCTACAGGCCAGACCATTCAACTTACAGCTACCAAAATTGGCACGTGTATACCTTGGTGGCCGGAAATGTGCACCTAGGGGTTATTTTTTCGAATTTTTAATTAGAATTTTATTTATTTAAAAATTAAGCGAAATTTCGGAGTGTTTCTGCTATAACTGCCGAAAATATTACAGCACAAAAAAGATTTTTACATGAAGTTAACGATCAAAAATTTATCTTTTAAATGATACCAATGTTTTAACCTTAAAATTAAATTTCTATTTTTAATGAATTTTTAAATAAATATTTTAACTATATTTTTCAACAATTTTTTCGTACAAAATAAAAATAAAATTTAAGCTGCACAAACACGTTTCGCATTCATGGGAAAAAATTAGCTTTTTTCAAAGTGTTGCCATCACATTGATTAAAGCTCCAATTAAAAATAAATTAAAACTTTTTGGAAATAAAATCTGCAAAAATATAATTTTCGGCACGTGTCTGTAGGAAATGAAACAAATATGAAATATTATTTTTTCCAAAAAATAAATTCAAGAAAAATTATTTTATGATCTTTTACACTCTCTATATTAATAATCCAATAAATCAGTTTTATTTTAAGGCAAGTTTTGTTTAATATGAACAGGGTATCAATTCAAATCAGGGCCACACAGATAATTTGTAAACCTTTAGTAAGACACAGATCTGCTAAAATGGTCTAAATGGAAAATGATTATATTTTATGTAACTTGATTCAATGAATGCTCTAATAATTTTTGATTTTACATAAAGCTTCTGCTGTGGAAATCACGATTAACAAAATGTTCTTGAAACACTAATATTTTAAATAAAAAGAGTTAATTTCCAATCAACAAAATCAATCACTTAAACTGACTCATTAATGAAAATTTGAATATCGCTATTCAATAAAAAAAGGATAATTTTAGATTTTCCATCGATCGTTTCAAAGAAAATACGCCAATCAGCGCGCAGGTTTCTCAAGATTAATTGGCCTAAGATTATGAAAATGTTGAGTTTTTCTAAATTTTTAACATTTAAAACTTCATAAATAAGTCTTAGTTGACCGTGGAAAATAAAAACATTCATTCATTTATTTAAAATTTGGTGTGTCCAGAATATTTATCAGAATATGATACCTTACTGCATTAAATTTAGACTTGATAATTTTTGAAATATATTTATAAGCAGAAACAAAATATTATTATTGATTTCATTTCAATCCTTTTGAAAGCAAAACTAAAAACTGAATTTTATACTGAATCTCAGAAATTTTTGTTGAATTATTGTTTGAGATATTACATAAATTATGAAAAATATTTTGTAGTTCACATAAGACTTAAATACAGAGCGATTCTGTTTGCAATACTCATATTCAATAATAATAATAATAAATAAATAACAATAAAGATGATAAATAAAATAAAACGCCTGGTTTTATTAAAAAATATCTTAATATTAATTGCAATTTCATCATTTACATTTTAAATTAAAGTTGAAGTTTTGCCGGAAATGACGACAAATTAGCAAAATATATATAGTAAATTGAACGAAACGATCTAAACAACAGTATAAGTTTGGTATGACTATCAAAATTTGAAGATTTAAAATGTTTTGTTTGAGAATCTATTAAGAGACCAGTTACTTAAAATATTTAATTGAAAAAT
>JAPMOR010041180.1:331746-408562 GCA_026543865.1 Argiope aurantia | reverse complement strand
GTGTGTGTGTGTGTGTGTGTGTGTGTGTGTGTGTGTGTGTGTGTGTGCGTGCGTGTGAGAGAGAGAGAGAGAGACCATTATTTTATGTGAAGCAGAATGCAGTTTGAAGACAGTGAAGAGACTTGCTATTTCGTGACATCGTTTTATTTCTTTTTTAAGAAGCAGGCATATGTACAAGCGATGAGCACACAGACGACACAGAAAGGAATGAGGAAAGAGCTCTTGGACATTTTATCCCTGGTCTTATATAACCTATGATTTTGATAGGGAAAACATTTCTTCATAGCGCTAATATATTACGAGATTTCGATAGGGATTTTCGTTACACACGTGGAGAAGGCAGGGGAAACACAGGGAGATTTTAAAAAAGAATTTGCCTCATCAGCGGTATTTTTCCTCTTCACACGGAGTGTGGGAAAGTTATTTTAGCTGATTCTGCAATTTAACAAAGCTTCTCTTGAATTGTTTAAGTAGACACAGTGGAATTGGATCACGGGATAAGAGAATATTTTAGAATAAAGTTACTATGGGCTAAATTAAAATAAAATCTTGGAAATTAATTAAATTGAAATTAGAATTAAATATATATATATATATATATATATATATATATATATATATATATATACCAGCAGGAGTGGCCTCCTCAAATCTCTCTCAAATACTTTCTAATAAACTTGTCATGCCAGAGAACGCCTTACATGAAATTGGTGTACAGTAATTACGAAATATTAACTTTTGCTGTGAATTAGCATTTTTACAGAATCTATCGTTCATCCTTGGCCAGTTTGGCGATTAATCCCTGCCATGTATTAGTAGTATTAAAAATTCGAATTTGTGTTTTAGTCACGTTTTTCTCAACAGTTTAGATAAAACATTTGGCACAAACCTGCGCTTGTTGTCACAAAATTCCATATGAAATTTGATATATTTCAGTCACAGGGTTTTTGAATTATCTCGGTTACATACTTCTAAACGTACAGACCGACAGACAGTCAATCCCTTGTTTGATTTGGCTCAAAATTTAACAAGTGTCTACACTATACTAAACAAGTGTCTACACTATAAAATCTGTGCACCGAATTTTATTGGTCTAGCTCTGGAAATTTGAGAGAAATTCGCAAATTTGGTGTAAAGACCGTATACCAAATTTCATCCGTCTAGATCAAAGCATTTTTGAGTTATCTTTGTAATGGGTTTTCGAACTCAGGGAGGTCTAAAACGTTGTCAAAATCACAAGCTCGAATTTTTTGACGATTACTATACTTTCTCTATACTACAGATACGAGAAAGGAAGAAAGGGAAGATGTATTTTAAGGTTTTATAGCTATTTATTGATACACCAAAGACACGATAAACAGGTGGAAGTGGAAAATTCACTGAGGTTTCGACAGCAACAGCCAAAAGGTAAGCAGATAAAAATAGCCAGTGAATGGAAATTCGAAACCGAAAGTGAGAATTGTCAACTTTTACATATTCGGAAAGTGTCTGGAGCAAAATTCTTACACTGTATGAACGAACTCTCTCTGCTTTCCACATAAAGGACTTTTGCTCCCTGAACTTTTTTTACTGAATTATTTATTAGAAATTTACTTTTAAAGATATATAATCCGACCTGCTGTTGATGCAGAAAATTTTCATTTTGACATAATTTTCGAAAATGAAGATTAGTGATGTACAGTCAACCATTGATGATGTATCTAGTAGTCGTAAAGTTTCAAATGAAATAAAAAAACTGGCGAAATCGATGTTGCAAATGGGGAAGTCTGTAGTAATTAGTGGCGGTTGTCAATTAGATAGTCTGGGAAACTGTCAATAGCCATTAGGCTGAGAAGGGGCTACAAACAGATCAATAAAAACTTTATTTTCCCAATTTTCCAAAAATATAAATTCTATGAAGGATGAAAATTCGAAATATTAGTACTTTATTAAGCACAATAGATCAGGTTTCTATACATTTTATGTTCATTTAATTATTAAAATATTTATAAAATCGAAAATTTGTTTAAATAATATTAGGTACAAACGTGAATGCTGGCAGTCAAAAGTTACAATAGATAAATAAAAACAGATATATATTCACAAAGAAGGTTGAATAAAAAAAATGATCAGGTTTCTATACATTTTATGTTCATTTAATTATTAAAATCTTTATAAAACCGAAAAAGGGTAAAAGGGAATTTTAGTGTGCACCCAGCTGCGCCAACAATGCCAAGTCGCCAATAAAGATAGCGGGCAAAATAAACAAATACTTCAGCAGAACAGTTACCATTTCCCGCCATCTAATTAGGACTTTTTACTGATAAGCATTGTTTTTTTGTTTTTGTTTTCATACTGCCCGGTGCCTTCTACAGATGCCTTCGGCATCTCTAGAAGGCACCGGGCAGAATTTTTTAGCTTAAAAAAAACATCCTACGGCTTCGCTAGCAGCGGGAGCGGGAACCTAGTTGCTTCGCTAGCACATTGAACATAAAGACTGTGTGGATAACAGAAACAGTACATAACCAAGAGAAAAGAAAAAACGGAGAAATAAGCAATCGGAACATTCTCCATACAAAATTTCAAACAAACATACTTTTCCCACCTTCATCAACTCGTAAAAAAATAGATTCCATTCACCCTTCATCCATTCTGCCGGTTCGATATCAAACCTTTCTCAATACAAAATTTCAAACAAACATCCTTTCCTAACTTCATCAACTCATAAAATATACATATATATATGCATATTTAACTCACCCTTCATCCATTCTGCAGGTTCGATATCAAACCTTTCTCAATACAAAATTTCAAACAAACATCCTTTCCTAACTTCATCAACTCGTAAAATATACATATATATGTGCATATTTAACTCACCCTTCATCCATTCTACAGGTTCGAAATACTCCCGACATAACAAATTATAAGGGGAACCGACCGTTATAACACCAAAAGAATTACGAGAACTGCGAAGAATTCCATTGCAGCTGTCTTTTAAAGTGAGAATGCAGACGATTTTTTTACAGCGCATACTGACAATTAAAAATTGCAAAAGAATAAATATTTTCTGTTCGTATTCACATTTAAAAAAAAGAAAGAAGAAAATAACTTTTAATTATGAGCTTAACTTTCTTTATTTAATAAATTTTAATTATAAAGAACAAAATTAAATCTTTAATCGATATTTTTTTAATATTTTTAATTTAACATCTTTCATAATGTAATTGTAGTTTATGTACAACTCAACCATTGCAAAAAGTAGTAAACAAAACAGCAGTACGGTTGCTATAAGAGGGATCCGATGGGTTACAATATTGGCCACAAACAGCTGGTGCACACTAATTTTTCACTTAGGCCCAGGTGTTTAGACCCCGAAAAATTGATTAAATAATATTAGGTACAAACGTGAATACTGGAAGTCAAAAGTTACAATAGATAAAAAAAATAATAAAAAAACAGATATATATTCACAAAGAAGGTTGAATAAAAAAATGTTAAAATAAATAAATCATTGACATGTAAAAAAATGTGCTGAAACGCAAAATTAAACTAACCATTTTATTAAAAGAAAGGCTCCATAATATACATTCATTAGAACAACAAAATACCTAAATAATCTACTGCTGGTCGTAGTTATTTTTCCCATACAGACTGTAATAGTTAAGTTGCATTTTTGAATATTCTCTCAAAGATAGATGATAGAGGACCACTCATGACTTATTTAAGTCATGAACATTCATATAAAATAAAAATTAATGAAAGCAGCCGAATTAGGACTGGAAAACTGGTTCTTTAGTTTTGCTGGTTATCTTAAAATATATAATATAGATAGATAACACTAAATATATCCTTTACGCAGAAGTTGATTAACCAAGGGCCAACAAATAATGAATATTTGTCATTCATATGCTGAGTTTTGGAAGGGTAATTTTTTATTACTTGCAAAAATTTTCTGAAAAGAAAATTGATGAGCAGTTCTCTTATCATGATATGGTAAATTTGCAGAATATTTCAAGAAAATATTAAAAACCACTTCAACGCCTCATAATAGAATTAAAAGGGAATAGATCATTAAATTTGGGTTAAATGAGATAGAAAAAAATAATCAACTAATATGAAGACCAACTCTCCATGCTCATAGGCAATATTGTGAATTTCAGTAAGAGTAGTATAATTTTCTTCATGGTATATTTATTATGAATTAGTCTTTATTGAAAAATTTTGTTCATTTATATATTCTCCATTTTTATTTTTTATTTTTATCAATTTTCTGATATTTTGAAAAATTTTATCGTATTATCACTCATTAGGTTTAATTTTATTTTCCCGGTACTAGATCCTCACACGAAATGAGCTGTATCAATACATTTTAAGTAACGGAGGAACAAAGGTTTAACTTAAATTAACTTCATAAATCGTAAATATATATATAAAGAACAATCATATACTAAAGAAATGAAACAATCATAAAGTTAACAAGAATAGTGCAAAATTTTAAATCAATGTTGTTTTGTGAGTATAGTTTAAAGAAAATAATGCTTGGTTGTTTAATGCAAATTGATAATGAAATCTAGTTTGGTATGCTTTAAACATCTTGGAAAAATAACTATTAACCATGCTCTTTTTCTGTTGCTTTTATCTATCAAAACTATTAAAGTCCTTAGACCAAATTTTATTTTAAAAACAAAATCAGTTGTTTTGCATTTTTGACATGTTCATTGAACTATAGATCTCATGCTGAAGAAACCTAAAATAAAAGATCTTTTATGCTTAATGATTTTGATATATTTGGTAACAAAGCAGAATTAAATTAATTACAATAATGTAAGCTCCCTTTTGTTTTCTTTCGCGTCTCTATGGAAACCAAATCCTGCATGACTTCTTTTTTCAACCCTTTAAAATAATTAAACTGAGATAAGTGATTTTTACACAGATAGTGGTTGATATGACGAAGTTCCCAACTTCATCATTTCAGAAAACGATTAGATTATGTGTTAATTTTATTAACCATATTCACAGAGAGACAGAAAATAGTTTTATTACATATTATTTTTAGTTTTACTTTATCATTACGTGTGATAGTTATTGATGATCATTACGTGTGACCAACTTCTGTGGCACACTTGCATCTAACAATATTAATTACTTGCTTGACATTTCTTTGTAGTATGTTTCTTTTTAACTTCGTTTTCCATATTTTTTAAACATCTGAATTTTTTGCTAGAGTATAATACAATTTTACTCTAAAAATTTTCATTTAAATATTATTTTATTTTCTGATAAATATGCAAATTTGTGCCATCCATTTGCCCGAGTTCATTCGCGGGCGCTGTTTCGCTAGATTACAAAAACATGTGGAAAATTGGGTACTTGTTTACTATTACAGCCTTTGCGATAAATCGCCAAAAAATGCAAACCAACGCCAAATATCTGGGCGAAATTTTGGTATGTGTGATGAAGCTTCATAATTTTTGCATAATCTAAAAATTGCCAAATAAACTCGAAAATATAACCATCTGGTTATCTTATGTATATCTATCCACCTTTGATGACCAGCTGGTTTACCAGGAGTAATGCTCTCTAAAATTTTCAGTTAAATATTTATGTATCTTCGTAGCTTAATAGCTTATTCAGCAAAATATTTTTAAACTTCGAATTTCAATAGTCACATAACTCATATTATTAAGGAATATTTACGATATTTTGTTCATTGTACCATATATATCTCTAATATATATCTCTAATATATATCTACCATATATATCTTGTCGGCTGCTGTAAGATTTAAATTTGAATTTGAAATGAAAAAAAGAATTAATAAATACGAAAAACATTTTGCTGAAACAAAGCATATTTTTCTAAAAATATGACAACAGAAAATCGAATCTTTCAGCATTGCAATCTTATGTGTAACAGAGAAATATTTTTTTATAATTAAAACAACATTAAAAAGAATTATTCAATAAAAATTTCTCTAATTCATCATAAATTTCAGTTTTACTTTCAGAGAGATTCAAATGCGGTAAATATGTTATTTCAATCAATAAATGTAATTCAGAAAACAATTATAAATTCTAAATTTTATGCAGTCCTTCGCCCATATGAACCATATTCAGTAAAATAATTTTAAAAATTTGACATTTTAATCTTCTGCTAACAAGCTTGATCAAATTATAAAGCTTTGAATATCTGAAATCATCATGAAATCGTTATTTTAGAAATTACATGTTGATCCCTATTTAGAGTGGATGTCTTGTATACATAAAACTATGTATGCCGTAAATAAAATTGAATTATTGAATTAATAATAGAGCTATTTTCAGACACCATAGAAATCGTTTTAGTGCAAAAAAAACCTACAGCAAATTTTATCAGTCTATATTAAAGTGTTTTCTTATTTATCTTTGTCGCTGGCAGACAGACCAAAACTTTCTAATATACACTCTAATAAAGGTGTCATCCTAGAGAACGCTTTATATCATATTGGCGTACAGTAGTTAAGAAATATTAACCTTTGGCTTGAATTTAGTAATTTTACTGAATCTATCGTATGATCCTTGGAGACTTTTGTGGCAATTAATCCGGGGCATGCCGTTTATAGTACCCAAAAATCGAATTTGTGTCGACGCGTGTTTCTCACACAATAAATACAAAACTACACTTGTAGTTATAAAATCCCATACCAAATTTTATATATTTAAGCCAATGCGTTTTTGAGTTGTCTCATTTACATATTTCTGAAAGAACAGACCGATAGACCGTCAACTACCTGCTGGATTTGATACAAAATTTCATAGTTGTTAGATGTGTATACCGTCTTTTATCTAGTTTTCTTTGTATTGTTATAGTGTTAATATGTTTTCAGACAACCGGACAAACAGATTTCTGAACAGGTTTTGCTAAAAATTTAATAGAAATCTACAAATTTGATTGTAAAGACGTTTACCAATTTTCATCCGTCTAGCTGAAAGATTTTTTTTTATTTATCTTTATGAGATTCAGAGAGACATTTATCAAAATTATGTTTTTGTACTCAGGAAAGTCCAAAATGTGTCAAGATCACGAGTTCGAATTTTTTCGACGATTACAATACTTTTATCTATTCTTCATATATGAAAAAAAAAAATAGTGCGTTAATATCGAGCAATAAAAAATAATTATAAGTGTAAAAAATAATTATAATAAAATAAATAACTAAAAAATAACTCTTGTATCTGAGATTTTTCGAAAATACCTATTAATTCTTTCCATCTGTCATTTTATCTCTTGAGTTCGAAAGAAAGGAAGTATTTGGGGAATCTCCTTTCAGTCGAAACAGACAATAGATCAGCGATATCGGTCGTCTGTTTTCGGTACAATTAATTAAATACAAAAGAGAAAGTATTGCAATAATGTCCATTTCATTAGGACATAATCGAACAAAGAGAATGGAATTTTCTGATTAAAGAAGTAGAGCATGCCTGTCTCTTAATGCCCTGATACCTTACCTTTTAATTCGTAATATCTTACCTTTTGTGCAATAAGATACAAAAAAAACTTTAAAGAAAAATATTCCATGACTGAAACATATATGATAACTATTTCAGCTTCTATACAGTAACTTTCTTCACGGAAATGAAACCTTTTAAGTGAGACTTAATTTTTCATTTTAAAAAATTACGGTATCCACTGCTTATTATTGAGGGTATGCTTTAACTGAAACTTTAAATGAAATATAAGAGTGATTATAAATTAGGGTTTTCATTGATATTACACTAGAACACCATATTATGTAATTATTATTGCTTCATCTTTACTTATTATAATATTAAGTAATTTGTTTATCTTATTAGTATTACTTATCACAATTAAGAATGTTAAATAACTTTCCATTTGCCTCTCTTTAAATGTAAACCAATTATTACCTGCACTTTTTTTTTTTCATTCTAAAAAAATTTCACTTCAAAGAACTGTTTTTCAGTCATTCTTGAGCTTACTGTAGATAAAAGTGCAATTCGATTTTAACAGCAACCAGAAAGTGCCAAGAAAAAATTTCGCTAAATTATAAAAATATACTCAAGTACATTATTATTTATTATGAAAAATTTTGAATGCTATATAATTAGACGATTGAAATCACCAAATTGGCGAAATTTTTTCTTGGCTCTTTCTGGTCGCCGTTACAATTGACAAGTACCTAGAAAATACTGCTTCAATTATCATCAGAAATACATTGTGTTTTATCACGTTGCAAAGTTAATAGTAAATTATTAGTTTAACATTTTTTTCACAATAACATATTCATTATTATAAACGCATTTGGCATTGACTGAGTAGATAATAGTTACTGGAAGCTTTTGAATGATGTGAATTCAATCTGTAGTATGAATTGCAGTAATCCTTCATCCATGTAAATATGTCCAAAAGTTCTGTGTGTCTTGATTAATTTCTCTCATTTCAATAAACATCCTCCATTACCTGCATTAATTAATGCAACCAAAGTCATCTGAAAACGAATTGATGTCTTTACAAATGATTTCACGATGATTCAATCGTGCTTTTCAACCATGGCGATTTAATTAGAAAACTGGTTTATCCTAGTCCACTGAATTCGATTTCAGCGTGATGCCCGTTGAGGAGATACCATGTTTTGTCTTCAGTATTCACAATGTCTCTCTGTTCTCTGCCTCATTGAATTCTTTCAATAAGCATAAATTACTTTAAGCTATTTAATTATAATTTAAAATACTCTGCTTTCTAAGAAAAAAACATGCGGGTAATTTGCAGTTTTTGTTGTTGTTGATAATTTAGGTTTAGCGTATTTTATATCTTCAAATATTAAAGTATTACTCTTAATTAAATAAATGCTTTTGGTTAACTTTAGCGATTGAAAATTCTGAGTAAATAGCAATTATTATCTTGATTATCGGCAACAGCAATTAGCAATTATAATTATTATCTTGCAATATCGGACCAAAAGTTCAATACCGGTATTCGGTATTTTTAGATCTTTATACCGGGATACCGGTTTTAATACAGGTAGTAGAAATTTTATAACAGGTAGTAGAAAATCTAGAAACACAGGTGTTTCTTTGTTTTATTTGCCAGTTTTATTAGGGAGTGTAAATATCACAAGAAATAATTTGCAATTTATAAATTACTAGCCGCCTTTGGCGACCAGCCGGTTCGCCAATATTACCACTCGCTACAATTTTCAATTAAATATTTTAAGTAACTGGTCTCTTAATAGATTCTCAAACAAAACAATTTTAATCTTCAAATTTTGATAGTCATACCAAACTTATACTGTTGTTTAGATCGTTTCGTTCAATTTATATATTTTGCTAATTTGTTGTCATTTCCGGTGAAACGTCAACTTTAATTTAAAGTGAAAATGATGAAATGGCAATTAATATAAAGATATTTTTTAATAAAACCAAGCGTTTTATTTTATTTATCATCTTCATTGCTATTTATTTATTACTATTATTATTGAATATGAGTATTGCAAGCAGAATATCTCGATATTTAAGTCTTATGTGAACTACAAAATATTTTTGATAATTTATGTAATATCTCAAAGAATAATTCAAAAAAAATTTCTCAGATTTAGCATAAAATTCAGTTTTTAGTTTTGCTTTCAAAAGGATTGAAATGAAATCAATAATAATATTTTGTTCCGACCTATAAATATATTTCAAAAATTATGAAATCTAAATTTAATGCAGTAAGGTATCATATTCTGAAAAATATTCTGGACACACCAAATTTTAAATAAATGAATGAATGTTTCTATTTTCCACAATCAACTAAGACTTATTTATGAAGGTTTGAATGTTAAAAATTTAGAAACACTCAACATTTTCATAATCTTGAGAAACCTGCGCGATGACGCGTATTTTCTTTGAAACGATCGATGGAAAATCTAAAATTATCCTTTTTTTTATTTTTATTGAATAGTGATATTCAAATTTTCATAAATCAGTCAGTTTAAGTGATTGATTTAGTTGATTGGAAATTAACTCTTTTTATTTAAAATATTAGTGTTTCAAGAACATATTGTTATTCGTTATTTCGACAGCAGAAGCTTTATGTAAAATCAAAAATTCGTTATTTATTAGAGCATTTATTGAATTAAGTTACATAAAATATAATCATTTTTCTATTTAAACCATTTTAGTAAATCTGTTGTGTTCGTGCGTCAACAAAAATAGAATGCATACAAACTTATTATGAAACTAAATCTTATTACATTGTAGATAATATTATCAAATTTACATCAACTTATTTTCATTCAAAATTCTAGCATCGTTTTTAAACAACAAATTAAAAGTTCCAAAAATATCGCTGTTGCCAATCTGAATTTCACAACTATTTACAAAATAAAATTTATAATTATTAAAATAATCGTTTGCTACTTTTAAATAAAATATTTACGATTTATGTCGCAACAGATCTGTGTCTTACTAAAGGTTTACAAATTAGCTGTGTCGCCATGATTTGAATGGATATCCTGTTCATATTAAACAAAACTTGCCTTAAAATAAAACTTATTTATTGGATTAATAATATAGAGAGTGTAAAAGATCATAAAAGAATTTTTCTTGAATTTATTTTTTAGAAAAAATAATATTTCATATTTGTTTCATTTCCTACAGACACGTGACGAGAATTATATTTTTACAGATTTTATTTCCAAAAAGATTTAATTTATTTTTAATTGGTGCTTTAATCAATGTGATGGCAACACTTTGAAAAAAGCTATTTTTTTCCCATGAATGCGAAACGTTTATTTTTATTTTGTACGAAAGAAATTGTTGAAAAATAGAGTTATTTATTTAAAAATTCATTAAAAACAGAAATTTAATTTTAAGGTTAAAACATTGGTACCATTTAAAAGATAAATTTTTGATCTTTAACTTCATGTAAAAATCTTTTTTGTGCGGTAATATTTTCGGAAGTTATAGCAGAAACACGCCAAAATTTCGCTTAATTTTTAACTAAATAAAATTCTAATTAAAAATTCGAAAAAATAACCCCCAGGTGCACATTCCCGGCCTCCAAGGTATACATGTGCCAAATTTGGTAGCTGTAGGTTGAATGGTCTTACCTGTAGAGCGCCAACACACACACACACACACACACACACACACATTGAGCTTTATTATAAGTATATAGATAATAGTATTTAAAGAATCACAAAAAATTGAAGGAATATCTTATTTATTTAAATCACAAAAAAGTGTAAATATCACTATTCTGTCTGTGGTATTACTAAAAAAATTTGAAATGTGATCTTAAAAAACATAATACATCAATTGTACTGTCATTAAGCTTGGAACGTAATTTTGTGCAAAAATTACCAACTGTCGAAAACGCTCTTTCGGCAACGACGCTAGTTGGTGGCACTGTTAGCAATGGGCGATATACTTTTTCCAAGTATTTACCTCTAAATCCCTCATCTTCAAATGAATCGATTTCTCGTCGGATGGTTTTGGATATAGCTGATTTCTGTCCTGTATTTTGGTTTGTTGAATTTTTGTTATTTATCGCTAATTCTAATTTTTGTTCAATAGACAATTCCTTTTCAATATCGGCATTAGTGTCATCATAATCTTCGATAACTGTACCGAATTCTTCTGAATGTGGATAGGTTTGTGGGTAAAACCTTTTAAGATCATTTACTATAAACTTGATAAGATTTGAATTGGTTAGTCTCTTTTCTTCTTTTTCATTTTCATTTTTAAAATCATTATAATTATGTAAATACCGTAAGACATTTTCTATTTCGGTTTCTTCTGTGCGATTTTTCAATGTAATATATAATTATTCAGATAGTGATGTGTGCTGTTCTTTCAGTGACTGCAACATGAAATTTATTGTTGCATTAGCTGTTAATAAATTAAAATCTCCTCGACATAATGCCTCAACAGCCAATTTTATTGGAAGTAGAGCTGATACAGTTCTGTATATTAAGTCGAATTCACTATCTAAAAAATTAATATGCAGGTTTAAGTCCATTATTGCTTTTTGGATTGGATTTTTCAGTTTCAAAAATCGATCCATCATTAGGAGTAAACCGTTCCAACATGTTTTAGAATCCAATATTAACATATATTCTGTTTTATTTTAAGTTAATATATATCTTTGTAATATGGCATTTTTTGTAGGAGTTGTTTAAATATCTTAACAATTTTTCGAACTTTATAAATTATAGGAAGCAATTCTTGATGGGTTAATATTTAATCTTCATTAACAATATCTTCTTCAAAATTTACATTGTCATTATCTTCATTGTCAATATCACTCTCACTCTCTTCAAAGTCGTAATCCGAAGTATTTACATCCACAGTATTTGGATTCTTCTGTTCTTTATTTTTTTAATATAATACTAATTACTCCTAACTGAATTCATCTTTATTCACCTTTGACCTTGGATTTCCCCCATTAGATACTTTTTAGTTCCATTTTTTTATGTGAGTGTTGAATTATTTCTGACAGCATTTTGTTTTAACTCAAAATTTCGTATTGATATGTGTAGCCAAAAGTGATAAAAAAGCTTTCAGGAATGGTATGAAGAAAATTTTACATAATATCATTAAATATTGTGACCAAGAAGCAGGAAACGGGGAATTAAAATATTCCTGAAAAAATGTAATAAAATATAAAAAAGAAACATTTTAATATAAAAAAGACCATTATTATTTTGTAAAAAAGCAATTACCCAATTTTAAGAACAGAAATGTTTCACTTATTCTTCATAATTTAATATTTATGTCCCTTATATTAAATAAAAATTACTCTGAAATGTTTTACAGTGCATTAGTACCTTTTTCCTTCTGTATTACTAATTATCTGTAATGTTTACATCTCATAAAATCGCGAGTCTTCATTGTTAAATGTAAACATCTCCTCCTTTCATCTTTCCTCTCACCTCTATTTTATCAAATACTAATCCTAATCCTAACGCATGCGCAAAAGCGCGGGTTTTACACTCCGTTGTCAAACAGTATTTTATCGCTTCTTATGATTGTACGATTCAACTTTGTATCCACAGTATAATTAATTTTGCCCGTTAGGGAGACATAAAAATAAAAACGTATACTGTTTTGCTAGGTTGGCGATCGCTGAACATATAGTGGAGACAATTTAAAAATGATCTAGAAAATAACGGTATTTAATCTTGTGAATACAAAATTGTACACATGGCTCATGGTATCCTGGTATACCGGTATTGCAATCCCTATTTGAATGTTATTGAAAAAAGGAATGAAATTGCAGTTGAAAGTGTACTGGAAAGTGGTGACATAATCACTAATATCATTCAAATTTTCGCCCAAATAAATTAATTTTAAATAAATATTTACCTAATGAAACAGTTTACATATTAAATTTTAGACATTTAGAAAAAAAATTTAAAAAATTGAACTAAGCAAAAAGTTTAAATTAATTTATTTTATGATTTAACTTCAACATTTAATTTTATTAAAAAATTTCCGATATTCCTAGAGTTTATGTGCGTAAATTTAATTATTGTGTTTTAAAAAAATAAAAAATAAAAACATTTCATTTAGCGTTAAATTTCAGTTGAATACATCTACTGAAGCTTTAACCTTACAGTGCATCGGGTAACCATTTGGCTACACGTTTTTATTTCCATTTATAAGCTTCACATGACAGTTCCAAATGACAACAACGGGTGTTTGGAAATCCTTTTTTAAATGCTTTTTGATAAACATTTTTAGAAAAAAAAAGCGATATTTAGTAATAATGGTACCAGAATTAGATTTAAATTAGAAGATTGAAAAAATACCAAGATGGCTGTTGTATGAACAATTCTATTATTAGAAATACTGTCAAAATATTTTTTACATTGTAAAAAATATATTGGTAACAAAGGACTTTTATTTTTATTACAGAATTATTATAAAGTAATATGTGTAACTGAGATATTGTTGAACTGGCAATGTTGTCATTGGGACACTATTTTTTTTTTTTAATTTCACAAAAAGAATGATTCAAAAACATTTTTATTAATTTTTTTTGTATTTTGCAAACCATTCGAAACACATGTTGTTGTTGTTGTTTTTGTAAAAATAAATAAATAAATAAAGTTATGCATTCTAAGATTAAAAGAATAAGTTATACTGAGTTAATGGTATAAACCGTTAGTATACAAATTAAAATTTTTATAATGAAAACTGGTATACTAGTTAATTAAGTGTTATTTCATTTTCTTACTTCCCTTAATAAACCATGTCTGGCGTTATTTCAGGAAATAAACTTATCAGTGTTTTATATTACACCTTGAACAAATATTTACGATACAAAATAGAATGAATTACTCTTGAAAAGATATTAGTTGCCATACTGATGTTATAGCGTTTTGAATTATTTTTTAATGCCTTACCTACCAACTGCATTTTCGTTAGATACACAGTGCGAACCTCGCTGCAGATTGCCACGTAAACACGTCTCAATTTTGTTTATCATTTTGAAATAAGTGCTTGGAAATTTTTAATTAGAATGTAAATGTCTTGCTTACTATGAAGGAAATTATATACTACATTGTTATAATGAAATGAAACATTAATTATAAATTTTGTTAATCCTTCAGAATTCGAAATCCAGATTTATTAATTTTTGAAAATTTTAGTCGTTACTAATTTTTAAATAATTAATACTTTGGCGGGAGGAATGCGATAATTTGATAGCTAATTTCCATTTCTATTACTGAATTCTCACATAAAGTAAATCGACTTTTTAACTTTGTTGTGAAAAACAAAGATAAAATAACCTTTTACAATACTTTATAATATCATTGACTTCAGTGTTTTCATTGATCACAGAACATTGGACTCATGCTCATGTGATACAGGTGAAATGCATTATAACGACTACGAATCTTGCACTCACTTTTATCAGTTCATTAAAAGATATATATTTTTTATTTTGTCTACATCTTAGTTTTTAATATATTATTCATCATTAAAAATATTATGAAATCTTGAAGATAACTTTCTCAAATTCATGTAGTGATGACGCCACAAAAATATAATACAAATTTCATTTTATTTATCAATTAACAAATATTTAAATTGTGAAAGTATTAAAATAGTATTTTGTCATCGAGAACACATAAATATACAAGACTTTAAAACTCTAGCACAACAGAAAGTGCCTGGATTTGGTGCATATATATATTTTAAAGAATGGAAATGTGCACCTCGGAGCGGCCTTTTCCTTTTCTTTTTTAAAATTTATTTAGTATTTTAATTAAAAATTAGTCAAATTTTTATATTTTTTCTTATAACTTTTGAAAATGTTACCACACAAAAATCAATTTTGCATTGTTTCAAAATTTTATAATTTTTTTAATAATAGCAATTTAATAGTCGTTCGAATTTTCACTGCATTTTAACAGTTTTTTAAAAATATTTTTTGCAGAATTCCTAACAGTAGATTACGTTGTGATCTGAAATTCAAAAGATTTTCTCTGTTTCGTCAAATATTGAATCACGTTATTTTCTTCCATTGTTAAAAGTTAAATAAGAAGGATTTTATTTAATATTTGTGTAATTTACGAAAGATATGAAAAAGTGATGTTACAAAGCTAAATGATCCACACATTTATATTTTTAATAGCACCATGATGTCATGGAACTGGTCTCCATAAAAAGTTACATGAACACAATGAACGGAACATATGTAAGACAGTAAAAGCAATGTATCTTCAGTATCTAGCAGCTTCACGGTATCATGGATATGAAGTAATATCTAAACGTTTTAACGGTAATTAAAGATAACCAATATCTCCAACAAACCAGTTGGTCGCCAAAAACGATTCGTGTTAAATAAAATTTAATTTTATAGTACTTTAAATCAATTGTCTCTTATTTGCGAAGCTATTTTTGTACTTGTTCAATATCCAAAGCTGTCGAATAATCATATATCACTTTAAAGCAGAGAGAGAAGTAAAAGGAGAAAACTATCCAATGTCATCTTATTAGTAAATTAATTCTTTTAATCCGAGTTTAAAGAATTTAAAAAAGTAAAAAATTATAGGTACTACATCAACTGTTATGTAAAACACACTACAAGCAGAATTGATCTTCTCTCAATTTTGTCATATAGCACTTTTTAATTTATCACATATGAAGAGAAAATATTGTAATCACCTAAAAATTCCAACTCTTGATTTTGATGGGTCTTCAGGTTTCAAACCTCTCTGATTCTTAAAATTCCATTTTTGAAATTATGTCTGCCTGCGAACATGCTAAATGAAATTCGCATTCAGCTAGATGATGAAATTTGGTATATAATCTTTCACAAGTGTGAGTGAGTGAGTGAGTGTGTGTGTGTGTGTGTGTGTGTGTGTGAGTGAGTGTGAGTGTGTGAGTGAGTGAGTGAGTGAGAGCCATTACATTAAATAATCTGCATGTAAGGAGCCTAAAATCAAAACTCTTATCTTTACAAACATTTAAAATTAAATAAAAATGTGTGGAAATTTTTTTTAGGATTTACCTAAAAAGAAGAGATTTGTTTAAAAGTTCGAGATGGGATTTTTTTTACACTTGCAGTACTTCTTCTATTTTTAGTACAGAAAAAGTAAAAACGGAAATAAGGCCTTATTCTACGTATATACAGATTTAGTCTCTGTTATTATTTTCTTTTCTTATTTTCCAGTTTTCATAGTAAATTGATATGCATCGCGTATCGCTGGGAAAAAAACAATATAATCAGCTTTAGTTTATCCTTTTCATTTCAACTATCAAATAACGAAGTTTCTTTAATCTCTTAGAGCTCTCGGGAATTCCGAAACATCCCAGTAGCTATTTCGATCCATTTTACTTCATGATAGTACACATTTCCGCATTACTCAAAGAAATGATCCCATAGATCTTGTTTCTCCCTTCAATTTTCTTTGCCCTGACTTGGAAATAATCAAACTTCGCTCTTGAAAAATGCGGGAGCAATTTCATTTTTGAGTGCATAAAATTTATATGGAAGCATGGATCATTTCTGTTGCAACAGGATTGATATTGATAGTGGCATAGTGCAGCTCATAAAATGTTGCTCGTAGCACTTCTTTGTGGTATAAATTTCGGATATTTGTTTGCAGTGATGCTTCTTTGGAACTTTCGACTACTTTTACTTAGTTGGATTGATCTTGCTTTTTTTAGAAACATATGGTAAAGTACATTTGTGGTAAATGAGAGCAAGTAGAGTCCCGAAGAGTGCACGATATAGACTCCTGCAATTAAGTTCTATATCCATTTTGTGATTGATACTACAAGCCACTGTTGATGATCAGCTGTTATCAAACATTTTATTAATATTATATTAGGCAGTCAATTTTGATGAACTGCATGGTATATATATATATATATATATATATATATATATATATATATATATATTATTTCAAAATAACTTTACTTGCACAATAAACATAGAGTATTCTAAATTGTTTAGTTGTGCTTGAAAAGTGTCAAAATTAATTAAATTTGACGGAGTCAATCCAGATATTGAGAATGGCAATTTTGAGAAGTTTATTTGACTTTATGTTTTGAGATTTCTTTCGAAGATGAAGAACGTTTGAAATTATTCGACCACTCGCGTACATGCACATTGATGGAATATCTATGAGCCATAAGCTTTCATATGGAACAAAAATTGAAGTAATCCGACAAGTGATTACAGATCTAGGACTGATCGTTTCAATTTTTTTAGATATATAGATGTTAAGGCATCTTAAGATTCTGGAGTTTACAAATAACAAAACTGAATAATAAATTTTAATTTTTTAATTGATTTTTGTTTTATTAAAAGTGTTCATTTCGAGTGCCGTATCTTTTGATTGAAGGTGTTGCATTTCCAAAAACTCTTCATCGATTTTAATGTAACCAGAAAGGACGATATCATTTTTTTATTTTCTCCATCATTCCTACTGTCTTTATCATCAATAGACAAAATAACCTCAATCAAATTAATTCATGTAACCAGCACATGCTAGGGCTGTGCCCATTTTCAATTTATCAAAAAAAATCGATTTTTTGATGCCAGTCTTTGAAAAATATCGATATATCGAAATCATGAATAATAGTTCACGATAAATCGCGATTCAATAAATCGATATTCATAATTAATTTGCGTTTTCGATTTCGTTTTGGTTATTGGTTAGTGTTAATCTTTGTTGCTCTTCATTTTTTTTTCACCTTCATACAGAATTTTTGTTAATATTTATATAAATACTGTCATATTCTAATATATAAAAAAATACTTGTTTTAAGAATGTCAATTTTGGAATAAACTGTTTTCTGTTCTCTAACTGAATGATACCATTATGGAAGAATAATTGCGGTTGTCCGAAAGTTGTAGGCTGTCCTTTGTTTAATCGCTAAATATTCATCTTCAGAAATAAAAGCAAAAAGTATTAATTCAGATTAAATTCACAATTTTATTCGCAGCTTATATTTCACACTAAAGCGTACTCGCATAAAAAAAAATTCCGTTATACTTCCACTTTCGCCTAGCGGCTCGCGATAAATCGCGATACAATAAATCGATATTCACAACTAATTTACGTTTCCGATTTCGTTTTGGTTACCGATTAGTGCTTATTTTTGTTGCTTTTCATTCTTATTGAACTTTATACAGAAATATTGGTGATATTTCTATAAACACTGTCATATTCTAATATATAAAAATGCTTGTTTTAAATGTAATGTTATAAATTGTAACATGCAGGCATTACTTTGGTTTTGACACAGTTTTTTAAAGGGGTTTTAACAGTATTATTTTCTAATTTAGCGGGATTGGAATAAGCGAGGATAGAACCTGGGACCTTGTGGTTAGCAATCCAGTAACATAACCATGATACCAAAACAATTGCTCGGGTAGCAAAGCTGTTAACTGGCTTATATGCCATTCGCCATACTAATTATTTTTATTCAAGAGAAGAAAAAAAATGTTTTTACTATATTAATTGAAACTTCCTTTTATTTGGAATCGTTCTGATCAATCAGTATGTTAAGAGATGCTGTTTATAACTTATAATTGCTATAAATAAATAATAATATCAGAATATATCGGAAAATATCGATATGTGTTGGACGATATATCGCGATTATGAATTTCCGTCATCACCCAGCCTTAGCGCATACAGTTTTTGTGTTCAAATGTTTAGTCATATTCATCAAGAATTTTTGTATTTCAATTTCACACTTTTAAATCATTTCCCAAAAATCTAGTTTTTCTTCATCAGTTTTTTTTTATTATTATTATTTTTATTTTTAATTCTGTTTTCATTTGCTTTGAAATTAAGGAATTCAAGAACACGCCTATATCTAAAGGTTGCTTAAAACTTCTGCAATTAACTTGCAAAAATATGACTTATTTATTTAAGAACTTAATATTAACAAAATATACTATGTATGATAATTTAATGTTAATTTGTTTAGCTATATTAATGTCTCATTTTGAAACAACATTACGTTTATTTGGGACTAATCTCATAATTTTGAGTCGCAGTCAGATGACGAGAACATCACTTGAGTTTACACATCTCTCTCTAAGCTTTCATTCTAATTTAATGTTTTCAAGGTATACCATAATGAGCAAAATTTTCATTTCATTGTCCAATTTTTTTAAACAATCTGCATTAATTTCATCTACATTAGTTAAGCTTCAGCATCAGTGATGTTCCTTCGTTAGTTAATTTTTCAATGAAACGCTGTGCCATCTTTTATATGCCATCATACAGTATATAGAATAATGAAAAACTGAAAAAGACAGAAGGCAACATTTTCTTAGAAGAAGGTTGCCAATATTTAGTGACAATTACGTATTACTTAGTCTTAATTGCAAACATTTATCTTCAAATATGGCAATAAACAATCCGAGGCATCGTTGACAATATAGATCAAATCTTTTATCACAAGCAGTAAGGTGTAATAACCTTCTTAATTCGAAATACATGCAATAGAGCAATACGATAACATATGTGAGCTGCTTACCAGAATCCCGTTCATTCGACCGTCGTTTAGTCTATGTAAGATTTAAAAAATCTCGGGCTATATGTTATAATGACCTATCCTTTTGCAAACCTGTTGTATGGATAAAAAGAATACAGATTTACTTATTTGACCTTAAAAAAACCAAACATCTATATCTATACTTATAATAAAGCTCAATGTGTGTGTGTGTGTGTGTTGGCGCTCTACAGGCCAGACCATTCAACCTACAGCTACCAAATTTGGCACGTGTATACCTTGGAGGCCGGGAATGTGCACCTGGGGGTTATTTTTTCGAATTTTTAACTAGAATTTTATTTATTTAAAAATTAAGTGAAATTTTGACGTGTTTCTGCTATAACTTCCAAAAATATTACCGCACAAAAAAAATTTTTACATGAAGTTAAAGATCAAAAATTTATCTTTTAAATGATACTAATGTTTTAATCTTAAAATTAAATTTCTATTTTTAATGAATTTTTAAATAAATATTTTAACTATGTTTTTCAATAATTTTTTTCGTAAAAAATAAAAATTAAAATTAAGCACGTTTTGCATTCATGGGGAAAAAATTAGCTTTTTCCAAAGTGTTGCCATCACATTGATTAAAGCTCCAATTAAAAATAAATTAAATCTTTTTGGAAATGAAATCTGCAAAAATATAATTTTTGGCACGTGTTTGTAGGAAATGAAACAAATATGAAATATTATTTTTTCTAAAAAATAAATTCAAGAAAAATTATTTTATGATCTTTTACACTCTCTATACAGCGTGTTTATTTAGTCCCGGACCCATTTTGATGTTTAATGACTCGTAAAATAATGAAGATATGAACAAACTTATGAGATTTATTGAGGGAATAACTCATATATTTTCCTTTTCAGGTTTGAATATTTTTACTTTTGTAAATATCGTCTGCACGTGTGGTTAATTTCAGATAATTTCATTTTCCAGTCTAAATATCTGTACTTTTCAAAATATCGTCTGCTTATTAACTGCATTTTTCTCTCTTTTGTTTTCGGCGACTATTGAAATGTTATGTTTACTTTTGATGTGTTTGTTCTATGTAGTACTTTTGTATATGATGTTTTATTCGAGCGGATATTAAAGAGAATGCATACACCACAAGAGAAAGCACAGATTTTATGGTGGTCATAGATTTAATTTCCAATCAATTAAATCACTGACATTTAAGAGTTAATTTCCAATCACTTAAACTGACTGATTTATGAAAATTTGAATATCAGTATTCAATAAAAAAAGGATAATTTTAGATTTTACATCGATCGCTTCAAAAAAAATACGCCAATCAGCGCGCAGGTTTCTCAAGATTAATTGGCCTAAGATTATGAAAATGGTGAGTTTTTCTAAATTTTTTACATTTAAAACTTCATAAATAAGTCTTAGTTGATCGTGGAAAATAGAAACATTCATTCATTTATTTAAAATTTGGTGTGTCCAGAATATTTCTCAGAATATGTGACACCTTATTGCATTAAATTAAGACTTCATTATTTTTTTAATTTATTTATAGGCAGGAACAAAATATTATTATTGATTTCATTTCAATCCTTTTGAAAGCAAAACTAAAAACTGAATTTTATACTGAATCTCAGAAATTTTTGTTGAATTATTGTTTGAGATATTACATAAATTATGAAAAATATTTTGTAGTTAACATAAGACTTAAATACCGAGATATTCTGTTTGCAATACTCACATTCAATAATAATAATAATTAATTAATAACAATAAAGATGATAAATAAAATAAAACGCTTGGTTTTATTTTAAAAAAATCTTAATATTAATTGCAATTTCATCATTTACATTTAAAATTAAAGTTGAAGTTTTGCCGGAAATGACAACAAATTAGCAAAATATATATAGTGAATTGAATGAAACGATCTAAACAGTATAAGTTTGGTATGACTATCAAAATTTGAAGATTAAAAATGTTTTGTTTGAGAATCTATTAAGAGACCAGTTACTTAAAATATTTAATTGAAAATTGTAGCGTGCGGTAATACTGGCGAACCGGCTGGTCGCCAAAGGCGGCTAGTATTGTATAAAATACATGCGACGCTACGTAGATTTTAATATTATTATTACTTGATTGCTTGTGTCTGTGTTTTGTTTCGTTAAGTTTTTTATTGACATTAAAATGAATTGGAATGAAAAGAGGAATAACGAGGGCAAAGCAACATACAAATGTTGTTGTTGTTTCTTATGGCACTTGCCATGGACAAGCCCGCTGTTCAAAAACAGCCGATTTAAGTCTAAGGGGGAGCGCCTGTTTTTATTGTAGAGGCCAACTTGGGCCAAGAGTACGACTTGACTACTCACGCATCACTCATTCGCTTGCACAACCCCTTTTTACATTAGGGCACATTCACACATCTCACAGATTCTTTACCTTTAACCAAATAATATTTATCCAGGTATACTTTTTGTTTAAATATTTAATGCATTGATTCAATATGTAGGAATGAACAAGAGCCAATTTCGTTGAGTTGCACCGATTTCAGGTGGTGAAAATAAAAACGCATTGACTTTGGTATCCTATTCATTCAAATAAATAAGGAAAATGCATTCCGAAAACTATTTCGTAGTGATTGACAATTTTGAAATCGCCATCTTAGGGTAAAAAGAATAAATAGCCTTTATGTTTCTCTAAAGAATTCCAAAATCGCAAAATACTTTATTTTCTTATTCCTTCCTCTGTTTTCTTTCTTTCTTTTTCGTATTATTTCGTTTTGTGAACAACATTGATTTTAGTCTTACAGTTTGTCCGTTTTCTGATTTTATTTTGTGGTTGTTTTGTCATGTGCATTTTCCGTAATATCATTTTTGCTTACCTGTTTTTATTTTGTGATTGTTTGTTTGTTTTTTATCATGTGCATTTGTATAGTTAGTTATGTGTCTTCAGAGTTCTTGCTACCACCATATATCTATCTAATTTTGTAACCAAGAAAAGCATTGCAGATTCATTCTTATTTTAAACAAATTTTGACTCTGGTAGGCTAGCGAGAACTAAGAAGCATCATTACCCTCAGGGGTTGTGATTTGTTTTCCACTTCATCTCCACGACACTGTTTAAATAACCTTGAGATTTTAGCACACGGAGTGGTGTTTTGTTATGTTATATTTAGATCTCAAAATGTTATAAATACTATTTCTGATGAGTATTTTCATAAGATTTTAAAAAAAATTAAGAAATTCATACTTCCTGTTTAAAAAAATAAAAAATAGGGGTCTCTCAAAATTGTATCTAATTAAAACTATGTCGATAAAAAATAATTTTACATAACTCATATTAATATGCTTTCTTAACAGATTATGAAAGAGCATACTTGTGAAATAACTCTACCCCCTCCCCTCCAAAAAAAAACAGAGAAATGACGTTCGAAAAAAAATTCTCCCTTCTAAGTTATTCTTCTTCATTGCTTCTTCATGCAAATGAGAAACTTCGATTAATTATCGAAATTTAATTAAATATGACCAGAGGTTTGGAATGTAATGAATAAAACTTCTTGAGAAAGCTGATTAAAGCAAAAATTTTTAATTTGATGACCTCATATTTTGTTACGAAGCTTTAGAATCTTTAGAACAGTTTTAGCGAAAGAACCGGACGGAGCTATGTGTCATGGGATATTAATAAATTTCGAAATACTTATTGCTTTGCTTTAAGTAAGTTTTTTTTTTAATTCAAAAATCTTTTTTGACAATACAAAGCCGTATGAGATTGCTCTTCTTCTTTTTTTTTTAGCATAACGCTTTTTAATCTGGCATTCTTTTTTTAATTGCCTGCTAGATGATTGAAATTGAATGCATAGTTATATCATTAAAATTCTAAATCCATATCAAACTTTCAACCCTATCCCTCAAAGACTTACGTATCGATTTCTCTATATATTTGTAAGAGTATACAAAAGCGATAACGCAGAAATACAATAATTTAGACAAATGAAATTTGGTAAGTATTCTTGGCACCAAAAAGTGTATTTCAGTCAAATTTTGACCCTAATCGGTGGTAAGGAAAACACCTTACTCCATGCTCGGTTTTCTCCTGTATGCTGCGAAGCACATTTAATAATAGTATATGAGGCAATCGATAGGAGAACTTCCCGTTGGCTTTAATTTTATAACTGAAAGGTCATAAAAATGGTTGAATTTGTTTTTTTAACAAGAATGTATTTAACTATTTAAGGACTAAATTATTTCTAACTGTCATATATACATACATAAAGTACAATAAACTAGGGGCCGCGGTGGCCTGATGGTAAGGTCTCGGCTTCGGAAAAGGAGAGTTACAGATTCAAGATCCGATTTCACCGAAAAACTGTCATGTAAGCTAGTGTGGTGCACGTTATATCCGTCGGAACCAAACGTCCTTCCGCTCGTGTAGGTGGAAGTTTGAAAAGGGTTTGCTAGCTCAAGTGTCGTCCCCGTCATCTGACCACGGTTCAAAATCACGAGGTCGTACCCAAAATATACCTAGTGTTGCTTTAAAACGGAACGTTAATATAACTAAAAAAAAAAAAGTACGACAAATTTACTGAGGTTTTATCCTTAAGTAGCGAACTTGGATCCTCCTTTTACAGAATGGCTACATAATTATTGGGGCATCACTCCTTTTAAAGAGACATAAACCAAGGATAAAAATTATTAAAAGCAAGTTTGTTGTTTCTTATCGTGATCGAAGTTACAGGAAGAGAAAAAAACAAAATAATTAGATTTCGATATTTACAACTGTTTCTTTAATAAAGTTTTGCTCTATCGTTCTGGTCGTTTTCGTTCGCAATTTGTGGAAAACGAAATTAAAAATTTGTCTCAAAATAATTTAACACATTTTCCTATGGCCAAAACATTTCGTATCATAAATACTAATACAAATTTTATTTAATTGTGATTAAATTAGAATGTTCAAGAAATTAAAATTGTTAATATTGTTACAAACCTGCAATTCGGCTTCCCAGCATAGTTTGTTCCATCAACAGAAAGAAAAGTTTTACAGTCATCTGAATGGAATGGAGTCCAGGTGTGCGTCAGAGGTCCCAGAGCTTGGCGACAAACTTGGCGACAATTTGGCGACTTGGCGTCGAATTTGGCGCTTTGGCGCCAAAATAGATAATACCCGAAACTTTGAGAATTTTCCCGATCCGTCCAGTAGGAACCGAGATACGCCTCGAACGTTCCTGATTGGTTGAGAGGCATCTAGCCCCGCCTCCTGAGACCTATAAAACGAAGCGGCCGCCGCTGCCAAAAGGAGACGACGGAGTAGTCCGAAGACGGAGCGGAGGAGTCGTAAGCGACAGAGCGGAGTAGGCGGAAACGACGGTGAGCAGCGACGGAGTCAAGCTCGTGCTGAACTGAGCTGTGCGCTACTTTCTGCAGTGGATTCTGGTTGTATGCTACACGTCTCGGGTGAAGATAATCGTCTTCTGTGCTGTATATAGTTGTCGCTTTTGTGCTGTCCTGTGTGTCTTCGTGTAAATAAACCTCGTTGTTTTTATTCTACTGCTGATTTAGCGTTCTCTACACCATATAACTTCCACTATCCAAACGAACCCCGGTAAAGAAATTTCGTAAAAATATCATTCTTTATATAATCATGGATACAATTAATCATTTTAAAAAACGAAAATTAATATGCCTGTACATTGCCTTCTCTTTTTATTTTACGTTTGAAAATATCAAAAAGTTACCATTCATTAAAAAGCATTTTATTAAGCTAATTGCGAAATAGATGGGATATTTTTTCAAAAATTAAAATTTTCAAAATAATGTTATGTGATATTTTTATTTGCGAAGATTTCTGGTTGCTTAGAGTTATTATATATATATATATATATATATATATATATATATATATATATATATATATATAAACTCATGAATTTTAACGGGATTCTCTGTTGCAAAATAAAAAATACAAATTTTTATAACACAATTAAGGTCAATTAACAAATTTCTACGAACTAAATCAAAATACTTAATTCTTCTTTCTCCCCATTTCTCAAAAATGTTTTTTTTATTTCAGTTTAATGTATGATAGATGCAAAAAGCATCGATTAAAATGGCTATAAAGCAAATTTGTATTTGCAATAATTATTTGGTATTTTAGAATTTTATTTTCATTCTTCTCATTTTATGTCAAAGTTACATGAAACCACATTTAATTATCTTGCCTAAACAAACCATAATTTGCGTAGGTTTCATTTTGCTATAAAAAATTTCATAATCTTCGTATAAATTCTTAGATATTCTTACCAATTGTTCTTGTTCAGGACTTCAAGCACCTGAGAGATCTAAATTGTATGTTTAAGCGGCAGAAATTTTTTTTTAAATATCTATTATCAGGAAATATGTCGAATTCACGTAATATTAGAATACTGGTTACTTGGAATTGCCGTTTGCCGGACTTTTCTAAACATTCACGGTTTACGCTGCCTATATAAAAGAAAACATAAAGAGTGAATATTTTTTTTTATCTGTGACTGGACAAGGCAGTATACACAAACTCTAAAAATGGACAACATTAATATTCCGTTTAATTTATTTTACTGTAATATGTAAGTAATTATTAATAGTATATATTAATATGTAGGTAAATTTTAAAAACATTAAAGGACTTTTTCAAGGTAATTTGATAAGAAAGCATGACTTTCTTATTTCTTCAATACATACGTCCTTTTAATACGCCATGATCTGCATTGGCTCTATTGAAAATTTAGACCTTATTATAAACTTCAACAAATTCGAAACCTGAACCTAAACTAGATTCCATAGTAATTAAAATTTCATTATATTCACGTTGTATGAATTTTTTTTCCTAAACATTGCATATACAAGTGCATTTTTCATTTTATTAGAATACTTTCTTTGCATCTCATGTTTGATAATGTCTGAAAGGGTTATCGAATTTTTTTAAAGTTATGAAGATATGATTAGATTCGTAGAGAGTAAAATGAATATATTAAAAAAATTATACCTTGTTCCAAAATTTTGCCTATGCGTTACCAGAAATTATTTACATTTATGATTAAAAAATATTATTCTTCTACCCATCACTTATTTTTTTTTTCTTCTTAATTAAAGGGCATTGTGAAAATAATTAACGGCAAGCTCTCAGTTAATCATCCTATGATTAGAAAAATAATTTGGAGCAATACTTTTAAATCTTCTTATTTTATCCGCTGCTGCTTTTTATTTCAATATAACTACACTATTCTTGATCCAGTTCTACTTATGACTTAAGCGCTGTGATGAATGTTAATGAAAAATATGATAAATTTTTATTTTTTATTAGAAAATATTAATTAGGTTTTTAAAGATAGGGGAGAATCATATATTCTTAAAACGGAAAATGTTTATCTACTAAGTTATTTAATAATGTAGATTTTCTTCTTCTTCTTCTTTCTCGTATACGAAATATAGAGAAAGTACAGAAATCGCCAAAGAAATTCGAAAAATTCCGAGTTCCAATTTTTTCGAATTTCTTTGACGATTTCTGTACTCCATGAGTTCGAAAAACTCATTTTTAAAAAATGTTCGTCTGTTTACCTGTGACAAAGTTAACTCAAAAATGCTTTGAGCTAGAAAAATGGAATTTGATATACATGCTTAAAACCAAATTTGCAGATTTATATCAAATGTTGAACAAAATCTGTTCAGATGAAGTCGGTCTGTCCGGCTGTTCTTAAATGAATCAGCACACTAACCTCAAAACAAAGAGAGCTAGATAGATAAAATGTGGTGCACAGATTTAATTACTTTAGTATAGACATCTACCATATTTTGAGCGAAATCTAGGAAAAGGTGGACCGTTTATCAGTCTGTACTTTCAGAAGCATATAAACACGATAGATCAAAAACGCAGTGACTTAAATATATCAAATTTGATACCTTATTTTCTGATTTTGACATAGTTTTATGTCAAGTTTTTGTTTCAATCGATTGGGAAGAACGTTTCTGAAATCCAAATTCGATCTTTGAATACTTTTGACAGCATGCTGGGAATTAATCGCCAGAATATTCGCCAAAGATCTCACAATGGATTCAGTAAAAAATAAACTCCATTAAAAAAATTATTTTTAAAGCATTGTCAAATTCAGAAGCACTCAAACTGATATCATTAAAAAGACAATTTTTTTTCCTTGTATACGAAGTATACTAAGAGAAAACATTGTAATCGTCAAAAAAGAATTCAGACTCCAGATTTTGATTGAATCTTCAGATTTCAAACCTCCCTGGGTCCCGAAATGTGTTTTTCTTAATTTTGTCTGTCTGTCGTTGAAAACGGTAACTCAAAAGCTCTTTGAATTAAACAGAGGAAAATTGATATGTGGTTTTTACACCTAAGTTGTATATTTCTATCAAATTTTGAAGGAAATCCATTCTCAGAAAGTTTGTCTGTCTGACTAAGTACAAGGAAACACAATAACTATAGAACGTAAATGGCTAGATAGACAAATTTGGTACACAATTTTAACATTTAAAGTTTAGATACGAATCCTGTTTTGACCAGATACGTCAAAGTTTGTCGGACGACAGGATATATGTTGGTATGTACATTCATATATATGAAAGCGCAATAATTAGACGATTTAGATAAATGAAATTTGGTATATAATTTTGTTACTAATATTGCAATTTCGTAATAAATTTATATTTTAAAATGTCTTTAAAATATTCAACTTTTTTTTCAACCCTAAGTTCAAAAATCTCATGTATAGGGGAGGGGATCTGAAAATAAAAATCTTAGTATTTGTGGTGTTCATGTCCTTGACCAAATCCCTAATTTTTATGCGAAAGGGAAAGCATATTACACCTTTATTTAGAAATATGCGAGAAAATTTCATATGGAAGACCATTCGCAGAACCGATTAATTGCAAAGATAAATATATGTTAAAGCAGATGATAAAGATGAATTACGCATACTTTTTTTTAAAAAATTAATTCATTTAATATGAATTAATTTTTTTTAATATTGTAATATGATTTTAAAAAATTCTGTATGTGTTCAATAAATTGCTCGTTTTGCTATAAACAAAGGATTTTATCTTGTTTGTCTGAAGTAATGGAAAAAGTTTGACTATTTGTAAGACACCCGATCGTACTTCATTTTACCTGATGTGAAAACCATAAATAATATTATCAGCTCATATACAAATTTGAGAACATTTTCAATTTTAAAAATTTTAAATGCATAAGTTCCAATCTGACTATGTGTAATTCTTACCGACAATAACTGGTCTTTAATTTATATTTCCAAAACTTAACGGAAATTAAGTATTTTATTTTTTTTATCTCATAATGCAATTTCGTTGAGTAAACTTTGAAACTTGAGAATTTTTCAGTAAGAATATTTTTTACGGTATCATATAAATTAGTGGAACTCAGTGACTTAATAATAATTTAAAAAAAAACGCCTTGACTTTAGGATTGATACATATAGGATTCGAGCTTTGATTTTCTACAAGTTCCACTATATATTCCGACCTGTCCCTTGTTAGATGTGATGTTCTGGATAAAACGTCTTTACGCTGATGCAGCACGTATTCACGTTTAATTGTATATCCAATTCCATTCTTAATTCTCATCCAATGCACTAAGTCCCTTTAAAGTTGAAAACAAAGTTTTAAAACAAGTGTCTTATCAGCGAACAAAGGTGACACTAGTGAGGACATTGCGACCTCCTTTTAGGGATGTTCCCTTCCCTCTCCATCAGGGTAAAAGATATCTTCTAGAGGAAATTTTCTTTGATGGAAAAATTCTCACTGTTTGCAACTTAGTTTTATTTAATCATAGACATTACGAGATTTACGGTATATGTATGAATGGCTGAATTTCCGACGTAGTAAAATATAAATACGCACTACTTAGTAAAGTAATACTAATTTAAATTATATTACATCATTTTTTAATATTTGTTTTAGGGGACAGATTGTCTGAAAAGATTTTTATTTTATTCCCGTTCACCATCCCTCATTCTGCTCAAGCTTATTAATTTCTAATAGCACAATTTAAAGATGTGTATTGTTTTAAGTGTAAGGGACCTATTTGCCGTTCGGGAAAGCTAAAAATATTAGCCAGTGCGCTGCTGATTTAGATTTCCGTCTCTCAAAATGGTAGCTAACAATTCTTCCTTCTTTTAATTGGATTCTGGAATTTTGGCCTGCTTCTTTTCTTCGTTTGCTTTTTACAGATTTGTGGCCTTCGTATAAATTTAAATGAATCGCTTATTTAAATCATGCAATAAGGTTTTACACCCCCTCCCCCGGGTTTTCCTTAAAGATTCGAAAACGAAGTTTATTGCTCACTGTGAAAGTATGGTGGCTGTGATAAGAAAATACTTCAACTTTATCTTCATAACAAATAAACAGAAGCAAGTTTCGTTTTAGCGGAATGTTTGAAAAATTTGATTTCAGCACTGATCTTTCAGTATGTGAAAATTTAAAATGCTTATTTAAGCTGCTTAAACCTACTAAGTTTTACTTCAGAAATCTGTTTTTTATTGCAATTATCCGATTTTCTTCCTTGTATATTGAAAAATGTTTTATTCACATGTAATAGAAACATTATTTTCTGTTTCTTTTCAACGCTCACTCTTTTTACTAAGTCCAAAAATTGTAAAATATTTATAATAGTAACACTCTTGACATATTACGGTTTTACTCTAAACACGTTTCAGTTTTAGGAGTTTACAAAAATGTTAATCATTTTCGACAGAATATACAAAAATAAGAAAATGTTCCCGTGCTATTTATAATTTATTTTATAATGATCATCATTTTTAGCTTCTAATCTATTTTTTCCAATTATCTTTGCATCACCTTAATGTATGTTTTTTGTTTCTCAAAAACACTAATTATGCGAACTGACTAGAGAACTAATTGTATTTTTCCCTCTTTTTTTTTTTTTTTTTTTTTTAACATTAGAAATTTTGAATCGCCATTATCATTAATTGTTTTACACTTTTAGTTTCATACAAAAATTAATTTAATTAGGAGCTGAAGAAAATAATGAAAATAGACGAAATGGGTCTAGTTTATTACTTTATTCCATAAATTTCAATCATTTTTCAAAATTATGTTACTATTAAAATAACTTTTCTAAACTTTTATTAACAGAAATTGATGTATATATAATATATTGATATATATTAATGCATACGTGTATATAATAATGTATATATAAAATTGTAGTTAATAATTTATTGATTAATTTACATTGATTAAAAATTATGGAAAACATCCTAATTGTCAAATGTCTATGTATACTTTCTTGTAAATGAACATTTTGATCATTTCAAAATAATAAAAATGTCCATTCATATAAATTATTGTATTCACCTGCCACCTAAACAAATATATTGTTTTAAAAAAATAACTTGTTTTTAAATATCAATTCAAAAGAATTTTATTCTATTAAGTACTTTAAGGATGCCTTTTACCTGCAATATACATGACTATTAATTCTAAGAGAGTGAAAATTTTAATTTGAAATTGGTTCAATTTTATTTTTTTAAAGAAACAACCAAACTGAATTGAAAGTATACTGTTTTTTCATTGTTGTTGTTGTTGTTTTTAAGAATATTATAATAACACACTGAAATTTCAACTATAAAATAGCAAGAAAAATACAATTCGTTTGCAATTCTAAAAATCATTGTAGATTATTTTAACTTAATTGCCTAAAATACTATGTTTTGATTATATACAGAATATTTATTCTTTAATTTGAATATAACTTACATGCTATAAAATTAAATTAAATAATATTTCATACAATTGTGAAAAAAAAAACTACCTAATATGATAGTGTAGTAAGGAAATGTTTTTGAAAAATTATTTTTAAAAAATTCCTCACTTTTAGGTCTTTGCCAAGAACCTTGTCTGAATGGTGGTCGCTGCATTGGACCTGATCGATGTGCCTGTGTTTATGGTTTTACTGGCAGAAGATGTGAAAGAGGTAATAAAGCAACTTTAAAGATGATTGCATCATAAGAAATTCTACCTTAATCATTTATTTTTAATTTGTATGCACTGATTGGGTAGAATTTAACATCAAAATCATAAAATAGTTCAATAAGGAAATATTCATATTTAAAATATTTCAATGAAGGATATGACTTAGATTAAATTTTGTGTTTAAAATGTAGATATGATATTTATGTTTGTGTCTTATTTCAAATTACGATTATAATTCATTTTTTCCCTACAATGTTTTCTTTTACTTAAGGTTTGTAAAATTCTAAATTGATGGGACTGATACATTCACCTTTTTTTCAACAGCCAATTCAAAGTTCCAGCTTTTGAATTATATTTAGCATTTGATTACCACCACTGACTTACCAAATCAGTGGTGGTAGTCAAGAATAGTTATAAATTAATACATGAATCATTGACTGATACTTGACCAATTGATCCTCTGGTCCACTTTTACCTAATTTTTTTTTTTCACAATTTTGAATATTTTCCTTTTTTTAAAATCAATTATTTAGATAAAGAAATTTTACAAATGTTTGTCTTTCCTTTCAACCCTTAAGAAATATCTTTTGCAACTCTGTTAATTTCTGATCTTAGAGCATATTATATGAAGTCTTCCTACAGCAGTTTATCTTAGATGCTGCTTTTAATATTAGCAAGTCTGATTTTATTTAGTAAATTTATATCATTATTTTTAGCAATACCTTTAAATGTGTTTCTATTCTCCAGATTATCGTACTGGGCCTTGTTTTCGAAAAGTGCAGAACCAATTTTGTGCTGGCCAGCTGACTGGTGTTGTGTGTACTAGGCAATTATGCTGTGCTACTGTTGGTGTTGCCTGGGGTCATCCTTGTGAACAATGCCCTGCTAAACTTGATTGTGAAAGAGGCTTTATTACAAATATACAATCCAGAAGTTGCCAAGGTGCATAATTTTAAGTCACTTTGAAGTAGAATAAAATGTGTATAAAAAGTTCTGTAAAAGTATGTTCAATAATATTTTTTAAAGAAAAAGTAGGAATAAATTGCATGATAAATTTTTCAAAAATGTTACTATTTGTTCTAACAATAATTATTTCTGAACTATAATTATCTAACCTGCCTACTTGACAGCTTTTTATATCCAAAATAATTTATTCCCTTTATTAACATTGTATGATATTTTATTTTATAACTTTTTCTTTAATTTTTAAATATTTTCAGTGGCTATACGAATTCTATAAATCTACTTATATCTTTGAAAGAATAAAGAGTTGTTAAAAAAAATTTTTATTGAAAAAAATTAGTGATATTTTTTAAATGAAAATAATTTGTTGATAAATTCTTTCTTTGATACCATTAATTTTTACTTATTTTCATATTATACTATTGTCTTCAAATTTTGTAAATATCTTCTCAGTATATTATTTTATATGATTTATTTGGCCTTTGATAATTTACTTAATAATCCTGTATGCTGATAGTTCCCTGTATAATATTTTATGTGTTTGTTTTTTCCATTCATTTCATTTCAATCTTCCTAATTTATTTAGAAACTAAGTTGCTCTTTTTTTTCTTCTTCTTCTTCTTTTTCTTACTTTCACTTCCTTTTCAATGGTACAATAATAATAAAATTATAAAAAAAATTTCACAAACATGCATAGAAATTTCTTTCCTTGGCTACCAAGATGTTTAATTTGTGTCTTTGTTAGAAATAATTATGAAGGTTTATTAATCTTTATTAAAAAGCAATTTTTTTTCATAGATGTTGATGAATGTGAAGCTATACCAGGAATTTGTGAAAATGGAAAATGTATTAATTCTATTGGTTCATTTCGATGTGAATGTGATGCAGGATATTTGTATAATGAAGAAGTTGGTTCATGCGAAGGTAAAGTATGCAGCGTTTCGAACTTGCTTATTAATGTACAAATATAAATATGAATAAATTGTACAGAAAAAAAAAGAAATTCCTCTAAAAGAAATTATTTAATAATTTTTTAATTATTCTTTAATATTTTTTTTCTTTCTTTTCATTTTTCTTAATGAAGTATATAAACTCTAAACTAAAAACCTATATCAGTTTTTGTCTTAATTTTGAAAATATTTTGTCAGATCATATTTTGAAAATTTGAATGTGATTTTTTTTTTTTTTATAAAATCTTCAAATGATTCTATAGCATTAATAGGTTTGTTTATTTATTTTTCAGATGTTAATGAATGTGAAAAGCATTCTGACTTATGTACACACGGCAGATGTATCAATACAGAAGGTAGTTTCAATTGTCTTTGTGATTATGGCTATGTTCCTGCTCAAAATCAGCAAGCATGTCTTGGTAAGAATAATGAAATGAAATAAATATTCCTGGGAATTATATATATGAAAAACAAATGTTGTGCTAAAAAATTTTTAACTAATATAGTGTTAGTGTATTTAAGTTATATCGTAATATAAAATATTTAAAAACTTTATGAGTAAATATGTAAATAGTTAAAGAATAAATAGTATTGCATTTTGTATTCTTTTATGGGCGTGTAATATATTTTGTATCTTTTTTTCCAATGTGAATTTTTTCTAATAAATTAGAACTTAATGTGTGAAAAATAGTGTTGAATTAACTTATTTCTGGAATAAATCTTCATTTTATTTTTTAATTTGCAGATACCCGTCAAGAAAACTGTTACATAGATCTAATTAATGGCCAGTGCAAAAATCCTTTATCTGTTCGTTTGTCAAAGGTTGAATGCTGCTGTGGTGAAAATATGGGCAAAGGATGGGGAGCACAACCTTGCCAAGCTTGTCCTCTACCAGGATCTAGTAAATCATTTTTTCTTTTTCTGTATAATTATTTTGTTTCTGATTTCAAGACTTATTTTGTACTGAAAGTATATTTATTTCTGTAGATATATATGCATTTTCATGTGTTACTGATATATGAATTTATTATTTTTCTATAAAAATCTCAAGCAAAGTAAAAAAAAAAAACTATTTTATTTGATTAATAACTTTGAATTTTTTTGTATTGTTCAAAGAGAAATGTATATCAGTGATAATGAATAGAAATCTATTTAATGTAATGATATATTTCCAAGCTATATTTTCCTTTAAGATAAAAATATAGGAAAAACAAAATAAGAATGCAAAAATTTTCTGTAAAAAGAAAAGTTGTTGTTTTTTTTCTTTTTTTACTACTTATTGCAAAATATAGATTAGAAAAAATTTTGAATTACATATCCTTTCCTTGTCAATACTAACATTTGATATTAAAAGTAGACTTAAGAAGTCTCTTTATTGCTTATATTATCAGTAGAATTAATTCAAAATTGATTGTAAAGCTTGACTGGGCATCAGTTTTCTTCACCATGGATTTAGAAACTTGTTCAAAATAACAAAACGTTGTAAAATGAAAGATATATTTTACATTCTACCTAGGCTGTCCATAAAATACCTGAATTCCAAATATTATTTAAATGCTTAAAGTTATTTCATTAATACTGTTCCTAGTATAATCTCTTTTGCTGTATATTATATATGTGTACACAATAAAAATTTTATTACATATTATTTATATTATAATTGCATTTATTCATGTAGAACTGTACAGTCAGCTATGTACTGCTGGTGTTTTACTTGACATCAATGAATGTGATTTGCGACGAGATCTTTGTGAAAATGGGAAATGTATCAACACACCATCTTCATACCGTTGTGAATGTGACAAAGGATTCAGATCTACAAATAATGATAAAAAATGTCTTGGTAAGGGATTTTTATTAATTATTAGATTAGTAAAAATGTATTTAATTTCTTTAATTAAATTAATTAGTCTTAACAATTAGTCTATAAATATTAAAATGTGGCAGAATCACTTAATTAGCCTAACTTGCAAAATTTGCACACTTAACTAGTCAAATGATATTTGATATTGAGAATGCAGTAGAATTTTCCTCATTTAGAACACTTACAAGGAAGTATTTACAAATGTTTTTCAGTTATGGTATTATCAAAAATCTATATTAATGATATATTGCTATGGAAGCTTCTGTAAATGATTAGATTTTAAAAAAATTCAACTGTCATTGAACCTCCTGAAGTATGCTGAGAGAAGAATATGAAGCCTTGGATGTCCATTGACAAGAAAATTCTGGTAACTGCCATATTTCCAGAATTTAATATACTATCTAACTACTATCTTGTAATGTTAATATATTAATATATAATTATACTGCCTTCTTAAAAACTAATTGCGCATCAGAATGAGTTTTCAAAATATATATGTTATATCATGTAAGTTTGTATCGAAATTGATCATTAAAGATTTTGCAAACTGTTGCATTTTTAGATATTGATGAATGTCAAAATGCTACCTTGTGTCAAGGTGGAAGATGTATAAATTCTGTGGGAAGTTTTACTTGTATTTGTCCAACTGGCTATGATTTGACATCAGATGGGACAAAATGCACAGGTTTGTGTGCAGAAATTTTTATTTTATAATTTTTTGTGCAAAAATTAGCTGTAGAAAAGTAAATAAAAATTCTGTAATATTTTTTTTTCTATAAACTAATATCGTATGATATAGAATAATTATTTTACATGTTTGTTTGTTTTTCAGTTTTGTACCTCTTTTTTTACATACATAAAAATTATGAGGATTTTTTTTTTCATTTTTAATAATTTATCCTTACAATCTTCTCTAAAAAGCAGACTGAAAAAAGTGCTTGCAGTTTTTAAGTCTTTTATTTTGAACAATGAAGTTTGCACTCATTAAAGCAAGCACTCATTTTTTACAAATGTGATATGGATATATAAAGCCATTTAGTTCTATATAATTTACATTACTTTACCTTTAATATTATTTTTAAAATATTGTTGTTCGAAATCTGCATGATAGAAATCCCTGAAAACAGTAATGGAATACAGTTTTAAAAATTGTAAGTCATAAATCTAACAAAGCAAAATAACAAAAGATTGAATAAATTTCGACACTTTAAAAATATTTTCTTTTAATTCAGTTTTTAATTTTTTCAATTTACCTTTAGAAACCATAAAGAAAACTGTATATTTATTTTATTCTATTCTATAGATCAAGATGAATGTTCCATAACAGGCATGTGTGCAAATGGCATCTGTGTGAATGGGGCTGGTTCTTTCACCTGCAGGTGCAAACCTGGTTTTACTCTTTCTCCAACTAGACAATCTTGCATTGGTAAGGAGTAGATACATATGGTGTATTTTTCTTTCTTCTAATGTTTTATTATTATTATTATTATCATTATTTTGAATATAAAGGTCTGGATTTTATGTTTCAAAATTTTTGTCTTTTTAATAACAATTAATTAAAAAATTACATATGCTTTTATTTTATTCAATTTGATTATAAAAATATTTAGTTTAATCCTTTAATATAACTTGAGAACTCTTACTAAATTTATATAGAATATATGTTTAAAAAATTTCTGGAAATCCTTTATTTAAAATTAATCGAATTTTTTTTTTATAATACTGAGAATTTTGAGCTGATTCTATTGAATAGGAAATGTAGGTTTTAAAGTAGTAACAACTAGAAATCTATCATCTAGTAATAATTTAAAGGAGTGTATTATAATTGATAAAGCAACAAAATTTGGTGTAATTGCATCCATGAATCTTTGGCCTGTCTTGTATTGAGCATGTCAATTCTATATAAAATAAGAAGATAAATACCTAGATAAGAGAAAGAAGCTACAAAAGATAATACTATATTGAAATGACTTTTGAAATTATAGATTGAAGTATAAATGTGTTACCATTCCATCTTTGTGCTTCTAGATTTTTTTTACTACTTTCCTTATTTGAATTAAATCTTAATTAATAACTCAAAATTTTTAATTTCATCTTTAAATGATTATACTGAAAATTCTACATCTTTTTTATTAAATTTTATGTGTACAAATAATTTATAGTTCTGCTAGAAATGCATCTTATTTTGATAAATCATTTGAAAATTTTGAAACATTTTATTGATACTTAGCTAATTAAAATATGTTTTACATCTATCTGCATTAGTACTAAACACAATGAAAATTCCATTTAGATATTGATGAATGTAAAGAAAATGGGCGTATTTGCTTAAAAGGAAGATGTGTGAATATACCTGGGTCATACAAGTGTGAATGCCAAAATGGTTTTGTTTTGTCACCTGATGGAGACTACTGTTTAGGTAATGCATCGTATTTAAAATCTGTGTGCTTTAAATTATCCTGTAAGCTTACTATGAATTAAAGTCTTTAAGAATTTTATTTCAACTATAAAATATGATATTTGAGAGTATATAAACTATAACTTTTAAATACAAGAAAAAGTTATGACAATATTGAACTGTTTTAATTGACAAAAATTGAAAGGATTATGTAGTATAGAAGCATATATTTTACTTCAACTGCATCTGATCAATAGTTGTAAAAAATTCAAGTGATTAATATATACTGAGATATCTCTTGAAATTTATTTTAATATCAATTATAGGCATTTGTTCACCACATTAATATAATATTGTGTATGGTTAAAATATCAAGACTTGTCCGTATAAATAGAAACTTTCAATAAATGAGACAGCAATTGCTAAGCAATAATTGAAATAATGTAATTTATTTCACAAATTACCACACAAAATATAGAACTTAGTGATTATCTACAACTTTTGATTTTATGTAGGATTGCTGTGTTCAGCAAGAACATATAGGTACTGTGAGAGTGATAAATCCTGGAGACAAAGATGTCTTCAAACACAGTCAGTATTAATAGTAGTCAATGAAAAAAAGGATGTACCGAAAAGTCCAGGAGGAGATCCTAGATTGGTTAGAAAGTATTTGCTGGTTGATAGTAGTTTGATCACACCGGGAATTGCCCTTTTTTTGTGTGATTTAACTGATAACTTGTTTAAATAAATAAGACTAATTTAAATGTGTATACAGAATAATTATCTTTTCCAAATGAGAAAAATAGGATTTTTTATCTTATGATTTCATGGCAAGGTGAGAGGTAATTCAAAAGGTTTGAGAAATTTACTACAAAATTTCGAAGGATCACTGTAAGATCTTATCACATAAATGCATTAAAATTTCCCTTTAGTAAAATATTATGATTTTATTTTGTCGCATCACAACTGTAGTTTTTTTTTTTTCATTAAAAATATTTGAAGAAAATAAAGACTTGGTTGTTTCATGTTAATCTATAAATAAATTCAGAAAGATATTTTTTTAATGTAAGATTTCAGCCGTTTTAATCGTTTTATAGTTTTCAGCTCTCGTACAAAAAAAATCAAAATAAGAAAAATATATACTTATTATTTTTTAATAGTAATAATTCAGATGCTTTATAAATATAATGAATTGAAGTAATTCCTTTTTTTATTCCTTCCAACTTTACTTTAGACGTAGTGGCTCTCTTATTAGTATGTGCATCTCATTCAATAGTATTTGAACTTATTAATAAGCTTTTAGAACTTCTACAGATTTAAATCTACTCTCTGTCAGAATCCTTTTATAGAATTATTGTGCTAATTCGGTTACTATACGAATAATAGTTCATTCATTCAGTATTATTATATCTTCACTCTGATGTTTGACTGTAGAATACATTTTATTAATTTTGGTCTATTTCACAAAGAAAAACTGTTTTTGACTATCATTATGTTATTTAAAAAAATGATAAGTATCGCAGCAACTTGTATTTTTAAATTAGATATTTTAATTCTTTATTTATTGGAAATTTTAAAAATTTATTACTGTCATTTTAAAATTATTTTTAGATAATTAACACATAACTTTTTTAATAGATAGAAATGAATGTGAAGAAAAGGGAATGTGCCTACATGGAACATGTGTTAATGGGGATGGAAGTTTTAAATGTATATGCGATCCTGGATATAAATTATCACCTGATGGACATTTTTGCATTGGTAAGATAACTATTACTAAATACTGTTTGCCAGTAATGAAGAAGAAATTTGTAAATCTTTAATTATGATAGCTCTGGCATATATAAAACTTTGAATTATTCTTCTTTTATAATACTTCTGAGAAAAGGAATAATAGATATTTGTTTCATTTTGCTTTTTAGATTTTTTATCATATTTGAATAACCATTTAAAATGTGATATTGATTAATTATGCTTATTGGATAATAATTTTTGAATAATGCACTTTTATTACAATATGTATTACTTTCTATTCAAAAATCAATGTATATTTTTAAACATAAATATTAATTTATTATATTCATTTTTGTATATTGAGTTCAATCATTTTATTTTATTCACTGTTATAGATATCAATGAATGCTTAGAAACACCTGATGCATGTGTTAATGGAAAATGTGATAATACAGATGGAAGCTTCCGGTGCACTTGCACAGATGGATTAACAATGAGTCCTAATGGAAGAGTGTGTCAAGGTGTGTGCCTCAATTAAGATACTATAGTTTTTTACAATTTTGTAGCATTAAATTACTTTAAGTTCAGTATATTTTTTTTCTAAAAGAAAGATTATTCACCTTTTTTTAGTTATTACTTTATGTATAAAATCATTCATATATTTCTGATTTTTTGCAAAAAATTTTACAATTATGCTAGAAAATTGCAGCTGTTTTTTTTTTTTTCAGAAAAATATTCAGAATTTAATGAAAAAAATAAGCTTTGTTTCATTAAGATCTCTAAATATTTTATAATATTGTATCTAAAAAAATATTAATCATTTGATGTGAATTTGCTATAAAAATAGGGCAATTTATAATATATATTTTCTGTCTAATTTATATATATATATATAATAAAAATTTATTAGTTTTTCTTTTTATTGATTCTAAAATTGAAATAAAGAATAGATGAAAAATTGAATTATAAGTATTACTTTTATTATTCAACATAGCTTTTCAGTTCTCTCTCTCTCTCTCTCTGTGTGATCAAATATGTAAGTCAGAAATATCAATAAATTATTGTTCTTCCACTCCCATCCCCTTCAAAGAATTACTTACTGTAAATACCTTCTTCCTATGAAGACTTTTAAAGCTATTAGTTGGATCCATTCTGGCATTCCGTATCTTTAAAAAAAAAGTCTAATCTAAAGTCAATATCTATCATTGAAATTTTTTTTTCAGATACTCGAAGAGATTACTGTTTCTCAACTTACAGAAATGGCGAGTGTAGTAATCCATCTTCTATGAGTGTGACAAAATCAGCTTGTTGTTGCGCTAATAGAGGATCCATGACACCTGCCTGGGGTATACAATGTGTTCCTTGTCCTGCTTTAGGATCAAAAGAATTTCTAGATCTTTGTCCTAAAGGGCCAGGTTCAGGTCAAGTTGATGGTAAGTCTTTGTTTTAATAATTCATTCCTTAAAATCTTTTTTTAATAAGTGCAAACACCAAATCATTTATTTTTATACATACTTATGCATACTATACGATCTTTTATCTGGGGCTGTTACTTTGGTTATAATTAATATTTATTCAACTTAATGTAAGTAGTTCCACTCAAATCTATTACTGAACTTTTTAATTCTTGAATTTATCAGTTTTAATCAGGCATTTCAATTTTGCTTACAGACATTAATGAGTGTATAGTTTTCCCCAACATCTGTCCAAATGGAGCTTGTGAAAATCTGAAGGGAAGTTATAGATGCATATGCAATCGTGGTTATCAAGTAGATGCAACTGGAAAAGTTTGTTCAGGTGAACTTAATACAATTTATTTTAATGGGGATTTTTTTTTTTTTTTGAAATCATTTGTAATTTTATTTTTAAAAATGCTCATTTTGCATTTGTAGAATGTTTTTTTTATATATATATTTTCACTTTAATATATTTTCATGAATTATATGTTAAATATTTATTTAATTAAACAAATAGACTCTATAATGCTATTAGAGATCAATTGCCAATTTATATATTTTGATTTCATTACTAAGGTTTTGTGATTTCTGAAAAAAATTAAACAAATTGCATTTGGTTGTACAGTAGTTTTATCATTTAAAATTGAATCTTTAAAAAAGTAGTATTAGAATTTTTTGTAGTGTTTTATAAAAATAGATATATTTCTTAAAATTTCATCATTACACAACTGCCTCCATATATTATTAAATAAATGTTAATTTTTCCTTCCTTATCTGAGTATTAAAGCATTTTTTATTTATTGTTTTCACTCATTTCTGAGGGAAAAAAGGTAATAATTTATAAATTCAAAATAAATTTAGTTTTTGCTGAGTGAGAGTTTTCTCTCTCACTCTCTCTCTCTCTGATGTGTTGTGAAGAATATTTATCAAGATATTTTACTTTAATTTATTTAAGAGAAAAATGGCATTTTATCATGAAATGCTGAAATTTATTTAAATATACATATTGAGAAATTTTATTTTCAAATTCATAATTTATATTATTATTTTTCAGATATAAATGAATGTGCTGTCAACCTCTTACTTTGTGACAATGGGCAGTGTAGAAATACACCTGGCAGCTTTCAATGTACTTGTCCAATTGGATCTAGACATAATGTTCTGACCAATACATGTGATGGTAGGTAAACAGTATCTGCTATATCTCTGAAGAATATTGAAGTGCCCTCAAGCAGCAGATGGTTGCTTGCTAAAAATTATTTTAGAAATTTCTGCCGATTGTTTTCAACTTATTTTGAAAAATAGAATTTCAACTGGTTAACGAATATGAATTTTTGTCTTTATGTGATTTTAATAAAATCAGAAATGAAATTTCATATGACAAATATTATCAAATATCATTTAAAAATCTTTTGAGAAAAATATAGAAATAATGCATTTCAAATTGATAATAATACAATTAATTCACATAATTCGGATTTAGATGTAATTTTAATATTTATTTTGGTGTAAAACTTAACTAATTGATATCTTAAAGACTTATTTTGTTTAACTTTCATTCAATCCACATATACAAGATCTGTTTAATGAAGCAGAGTTTCGAAAAAAATCTGCTTTCATTGGAGAATACAATTTTTATATAAATTAAGAATAAATAATCTATGTGCTAATTAATCTCAAAATCATTAAATTCATATTAAATTATTTACAAAAACATCAGAAATGAGGAATTTACATATTCAATGAATAATTAAAAAGCCATGTATTTAAACATATTTAAATGCATATGCTTGTGAAGATTTTCTAACTTATATTATTCTCAATGATGTGCTAAATAAATTTTTATTATTGTGCTCATTTAAAAAATTTTATTGCAGTTCCTACTTACTGAAACTTATATTACTAGGCTTGAAATTATACATATAAAGAAAGGAATATAAATTGTTACAAAATTAAATTATTAAATTAAATTCTCTCTTTTTTATAAATATAAATTCCTTGTTAATACTCCTGAGATTTTTTTAGCAATCTTAGATAAATATTTTGTTTTATGAATCAGATATTGATGAATGTAAAGAAAAAGGTGCAGAAATATGCATTGGTGGAACATGCTACAATACTCTTGGCAGCTATCGATGTGAATGTGAAACGGGCTCTGCCTTGGATGCATCAAGGAATATATGTATTGGTAAGCATGCTGATAACAAATCCGTTTTTTAAAATGTATTAAAAATGTTCCTATGTCACATGTGTTATGGTTCATTAAAACCTAATCAGAAATTTCATCAATATTAGTTTTATTTCAAAATATCTGCCTCTGTCTATTTTTACTTTCTTGTGTACAAAATATAACAAATTATATTTATTCGGACTGAAGATTTTGACGAATCTTTACGTTTTAGACCTATCTGAGATTGAAAAATATATTTTTGGCATTATGTCTGTCTATATTTGACAAAGATAACTCAAAAACGTTTTTAACTAAATTGATGAAATTTGATATATGATGTTTACTTCACATTTGTAGATTTTTTATCAAACTTTGAGCAAAATCAAGGCAGAGAAAGTTTGTTTTGCTTGTCCGAATATAAATTAGCATCATAATTAAAAAATAAAGGAAACTAGATGGATAAAATTTTGTACACGGATTTAGCATCTAAAGTATAAATAACTATGACATTTAGAGTCATATCTTTCAAGGGATTGACTTTATGTCAGTTTGTACTTTCATAAGAAATTTAAACACAATATCTCAAAAATACAATGGCAAATATATGACATTTGGTATGGGATTTTGTGACTATGAATGTAATTATGTGCCTAATCTTGATTTTATTAGATTGGAAACAAGGTGCCTGAAACACAAATTAGATTTTCCAGTATCTATTGCTAAATATCAAGGATAAATCAACAAAAAAAATCACTTAGGATTACAATACAGATTCAGTAAAAAGGTTAAATTCATGCCAGAGGTCAATATTTCGTAATTATAGTTCACCAATGTGAAGGCATTTATGGCCTTATTTAGTGTATAATGTTATATGGGGTAAAGGGAATAACATCTTTATTAGAAAATATAGTTTTCTGATGAACATATAATAACAGTTTAAATAGACTTCAGTTTTCCTGAAATATTATTTTTATGCAATATTTAAATAATTTATTCTGCAACACTCTCCACTTCCCTTTTGCTTTTAAATTATTTATTTTTTCAGCACATTATTACCTTATATAAAATTGATTTTATACATTTACTTTGCTAAATGCACCACACTTTGAAAGTGGTCATTTAAAAAAAATAAAGTTAAGAAATCAATAGCTCTATTTTTATATATTAGTATTTTAGTAATGCAAAATAAATATGTGTCTGCATAAATTTAGTGCAATCATTTTTTAATTACTGTAAATATATAAAGTTATATTCTATTCATTGTAATAAAGTATGTACCAACTGTTGATATAAAAAGCTTCTATATAACAGCATCAAATTTTTCCAACATAACATAAATTAATAATCTTCCCAAAATATGCAAGTTACTATGTCTTATTTAATTTTTTGTTTGTTTTTATTTGACTTTGGGGAGGGGGGGTATTTAATAAAGTAGGATAGAATTAGAAAACCTTATTTATTCTGACTCCCCTTTGTTGTGATATATATTTAAAAAAATAGTTTAAATAAAATAAATATTAGTTCCCTCAAAAAGTATTTACTGTTAAATTTGCATAATTCTGTCATTATTTATTCCTAAATTCTATTTGAAAATTATTAATTATTCAATCTGAAATACGCTAACTTTTTATCTTTTTGTGGACATTTAAATATAGTTGTCTTTCATTATTTTTTATTTATTTAGTGTTGTGTTCATCAGTGCATGTAGATTAATAGAAAAAATTCATTACCACATTTTTCCTTTTTTTTTAATTTCTTATCAACTTTAATTATTTGATTAAAATTCAAGTGAAAGTACTCATGACTGTGAGGAATTATTCTGAATTTTATTTTAATATAGCGAATTTTTTATCATCTTTTACATGTAAGGTTCTCTACTGAATTTATTGATGTAAAATTATAAATGTTTTTTAATTACTTATAAATGCCTTTCTTATAGTGTAAAATACATATTATTCAAGCAGCAATTATATATCACACTGTAATTATTAATGTACAAAAAGTTTACAAAATATAAGATATTTATTTTTAAATAAAGGTTAGTTTTATGTAATATAATCTATATATTTCATATCCTCTTCCTTGTTTTCTTCTAAAAAATAAAAAAGCTTTTGTGGTTTTGAATTATGAAAAGAATTGCTCACCATATGTGACTATGATAGATTTTTTTGTCATAAATACACATTCAAAACCATTCGGAATTAAGTCAATACATTCAGTTTTTGTGATATTTTTACCAACTCTCAATGCAAAATCGTCCACACCAAAATATAAGAGTCTACTATCTATGGGTGTTTTATCACTTCATATTGAAAAATTTGCATATAAATAAATAATATTACTCTCAACCCAATACATACTGTAGTGAGCAATTATTTATGGGCATTTTTCAGTTTTCTTTTAAATTTTAAAATTTATTTAAAAAATTTCTTTATTTGATGAACAGATTTGTTCATTTGATTGTTATTGGATGAATTGTTATTCAGCCTATATTATACGACTTCTTCTGCTAATAATAGAATTATAAAAATGATTAAAATGACTTTTAAAAGTTTTTTTATAACATTTATTTTTGCTGAAGTGCACATAGTTAAAAAAAAAAGTGCAAAAGTTTAGCTATTACACTTATTTTTCAGTAAAAAATAAAGAAAATTTTAAGTAATAGTAATTTTTTTTCATTCATTGCATTTTGAATTTTTAATAATATGTTTTATACTTAGAAGCTGTGTAAAATTTATTTATCTTTACTTATATATTATGTTTAATTAAGTTCTCCATTTTAAGACAACCGAAGAGGCTCTTGTTGGATGACCATCAACCCTAATGGACAGTGTGAAAATGATATAAAAACACCAATGTTGAAATCTGAATGTTGTGGTTCCATTGGAAAAGCATGGGGTAGTCCTTGCCAACGTTGTTCAGTATTAGGCGAGTTGCTTTCTTATTTTTCATTCAGGTTTTTTTTCTTCCAGAATTTTCTATCAATTATTTTAAATTAAATTTTGTGTTTCATTTCTTCATAATTATTTTCTTTTTTTTTTGTAAATATATATTTATGCTACTGATCAATCTTCTTATTTTCTTTCTAAATCTATTTCTAACAGAATTAATTTATCGATGTTTTTGTGCTTATATATGGAAAGTAGATATTATTTTATAGTTCCTAATTTTTTTAATATTTTTTTAGAGAACCGATGTCCGAAAGGCTATGCCATGTTAGATGGTTCAACATGCACAGGTACTATGTTAACAAATTTTCTTATTTGTTTTCATTAATTGCAATTTTTAGAAAAATTTAAATTTCTACTGTGTTATTAAATAATTAATTATTTTCAGATATTAATGAATGTGAGGTGTTTCCAAATATATGCCAAGGTGGAGGTTTGTGTGTCAACACCGATGGTTCGTATCAATGTAACTGCCCACCTGGTTTAACTTTAGATCATACTGGGACAAACTGTTATGGTAAGAGAATATTTGTTAATATTCATTTGGAATAATACATTTTTTTAAAATGTGTTGCTGTAATTGTTTCTTTGTTTAACTAAATTGTCATAAAGCATAAATAAATAAATACTTCAGTTTGCCACTTTTAAAGCTTGGATATTGTTATTGAAGCTCTTATACAGAAATTAAAAATTAGTCTTTGAAATTCAAATTATTAAATATGCTACTTTGAAATTTTCATTATTAGATATTATGCTTCTTTTTATTTGCTCTTATTACATTTGTTTTCTAATGAATTAATAATACCTAGGTATATAATAGGAAGTGGTTTTATTTATTATTCAATTAATTACAATATACAAAAATTGTCCTCAAGTACATACTTCTACCTTCCAAAATATATGTGACAAATTTGACTCTAGATTAAATTGGCCTTCGACACGTAGTGTGTGTCTTGTCTTATCACTTGATAAGCACAGTTTTTCTACATTTTTTCCTTTTCCATTTTTTAAATATTTATTTATTTATTTTTGACAAAACTGCTTTATAGCCTACTCCACTTTGTTGTAAGTAAATAATTTAACTACACATTTATATTATTATCGGGTCACCACATATTTTTGCTGAGACATACAAACATTAGTAGTTGTTTTAGAAAGCTTCTGTATATAGATCAACTCTACTTTCTACTTAATTCCCCTCCTAATTGAAATATCTACTATATGATTAATATCTATTATTCTTATATATTCTACTATTATCTGAAATATTTACTATATTTTTATTTCAATGTTTCTGTTCATTTTCTTTCATTTAATGTAATGAAAAATTAAACTTTTTATTTCTTTGTTATGATTTTTTTAAATTCATTTATCGAATATGTGAAGTTTTATATTTTTATCAATTTCCAAAAGTAATGCATTTATGATCATGAATTTTTAAATTATGGTTAAATTTTGCCTATGATTTCTAGATTTGAGAGAAGAAGTTTGCTATTTGCAATATGATAAAGGCCGCTGCTTAAGACCTTTCGATGGGCTGTACAAAAAGATGCTTTGCTGCTGTTCACTTGGTGCTGCATGGGGGCATGTATGTGAACCATGTCCTCGTCCTGGAACAGGTATATTATTTCTCATCTTTTTTTATTATTTCAGTTTATTTTTTAAATAACATATTAAAATTTATGATTCTAAACTTAACAATATTTATTAACAGAATCCTTTACTGTATACATATGAATTATATTATATGGTGAACTATATCTATATTGTATTGATTGTGTGTATATGATTTTAATATAAAGCTTATTTTTGAATTTAAAATAGACAAATGGTGAGCTTGAATAACTAAGACGGTTTCTTTGGGAGGGAAATTTGTCTTAATAGTAACTACATTATGAACTATTTTTATTACTTCATTATATTATTAAGAAGTTATCAAAAAATAACTATTTTAATATATTTATAGTAACTTTTTGAAATAGTATATTTCAGTGTTTTTCCTTTTTACTTAGAGGCTTTCAATGAGCTCTGTGTTAAAGGATTTGGATACTATTATGATAAACCTGGATCTCTGATAGGTACTGTTTTTGCATAATTTTTATTTTTTTATTGTTGTGGCAAATCTATTTTGTTTTGTCTTTTGAATTATACATGTAAGTGGTTTTTAAAGCATTTTAAAAAATTTGAAATAATGCGTTTTAAAATAACAGTTATGAGTAAGATTCAATTTTTATTTTGTAGCTTTTTCCTAAAAAATGGGATAGGTATTCTCATTAACCACAGATAATTTTCATTGCAGGGTTATTAGAAACTATTTTAACTTGTCTGTAGTCAGGAGCAGACTGGCCAAGTTGCCAGCTTGGCCTATGACAAATGAGTGTGTTGCACTTAAGACAATATGGGGCCCTAAAATGTGTAAGTTGTCTGAAGTGACCCCTTGCTGTTATGACTTAATGGGCTCCAGATCGTATTATGAGAAACTGCTATAATGGCAAAATGAATTTTGATGAACATTGACAAAATAAAAATCTTTGTGGACAGTTTATTTTACACATATATAAAATAAAATCCAAATTGTTATTAGAAGTAGATGTTATTTATAAAAAGTTTTATATCAAGTCTTGGATATCTAAAAATGGGTTGGAGATTATATTGAAAGCTTAGTAATAGAGCTGACAGATCAATTTGATGAGATTTTTCCAGAATGGCTTGCTTTGTTTTAATTTAAATCTTATAATTTTATACAGGTGAAGGAGGAATAACATTTTTATTAGAATATGCGAGAAAATTTCAGGAAGATCACCCTGCTGGTTGTATTTTCTTACTGGCTGATACATTCGATGTTAATGGGGATGAAAATATTTTTGTTTTATATTTAAAAAATATTAATTATATAATTGTCACAAACCATTCATTTAATTTTTTTCTTATTCTTTCAAATCAGTTGGCAAAATTTTATGAACTTATAGTGTAACAAAAATAGGGACTTTAAAGTAATATGTAAAAGTAGGAGCTTTTAAAGAATATATTTGTATTCTTTGTGCATTTGGAATAATTTATTACATGATAGTAAGTGATATTACATCGAGGAATACGGCAGCGTCCCATTCTGCCAATAATATTTATTATTTTATGTGAAATTAACTATTGATATTTTGAAAGAATCTATATATATATATTACCTTTCTCAAATGAAAGTTGATTGTTAATAATAATTTGGTGTTATCTGGTGCTAGTTATGGAAAAAAACTGACTGAGAAAAGAAAAAAAAAAGGAATACTGGAAGAAGAATTTGAAAATGATGATTTTAACTCATTTGAATTAAATATGAAGGTTTTAGATATAGAAAAAGTAACTTATCTTTAATCATCCATGATTTATTTTTCAATAAATCTTTATATTTTGATCAATTATATCGAAGATATTAGATTGAAGATCTAATACCTTAGATCTTAGATTATATAAATCTAAGGGATTGATAAGGTTGATTGTGATTAACTGAATATGATAGATTTGAAGAGCTCCAGTTTGTCTGAATCAAAATTTGCTTTGGTGGTTAATGATAGTTTGAGATTTTCAAAAATAAAATAAATGCTATACTATCTTATCCTATCACTTAAGTAAACCTGATTAGGCAACATAAATGTCAGAGAAAAATAAGTTATATAGGAAATTGAACATTCTACTTGAAGTGAGAAAAGTATCTTCTACTATTAAATTGAACTACAAATTTTTGCTCTTTTAAAAGTACAGCTCTAAATCTTAGATATTTTCTGTCTCTTGGCCCATTCAATCATTTCTGTTTTATTCAATCATTTCTGTTTTTATAAATATTCATTTCTCAAATTTTCCTGAGAAATTTGAGGAGAATTGAATAATTATAAATTACTCTAAACTGTTTAATTCATTAGATATGACAGTTAATAAGCAATATTCTATGAGCTAGAATATTTTGTATTGAAGAACATAAGATAAATATCACTTTGGGATAATGGAGAACAAGTGATAAAACAAATTCTGAGGGAACAAAATAATAGTATTTTTTCATTTCAAATTTATTCTTTACAAATGAATTTGTTGATATGACAAGAAGCTAAAACAAGTGTTCTTAATTATCTCATTTTATGGGGTTATGGAATGAGAACATAATACAGGAGTAATTTTGAATGTTATTGTAACTGATACTGGTGATGAGAACAAATTAATTTGGAAAAAAAAAGTGCTGTTTAATGAAATCCCCAGAACATAACTTATCAGTCTATTTTCCATCTTATATGATCATTTCAAATCGTAAGAAAATGACAAAATAGGCATAAATAGTTCCCCACGAGCCTTTTTATAAAGGAATAATTTCGATTCTTTTTTCTCTTTTTTTCCAAATATTGTGTAGATATATGTGTGTATAAATAAATTAATATAATTTATTTATACACACATATAATATAAATTATATGTGTGTATAAATTATATTATACAATTAATATAAATAAATTAATTAATTTTTGATTATGAATTAGTTTTTTTTTTTTTTTTTTTTTTTGCCTTTTTTTTAGTAAGATAGCTTTATTTTAAGTATTGTATTTTTAAATGTGTACATTAATGAAATTAATTTATATTAACTTTTCTTACTGTGCATAATGTTAGAATTATTATTTAAATTTTTTCTCCTCTGCAAGCTTAGTTTTTAAAATAATTTACAATTTTAAATGTATTATTTAAATATATTATATTAAATATATATGCCACACATCATTACATCTTTGAATTGATATATGACATATATGATTGATGAATAATATGTATCAATAAGCATAGTAACATGAATATAGTTATAGTAACATGAAAACTGTCTTAAAATTTATATTATTTTAATAAATAAATCTAAGGTAATTATTAATGTTTCGAATTTATTAAATGAAAGATTGCTTCTCTATGTTCTATGATTTATTGAATTAGTAGAACTATGTTTTTTTAATTATTCACTGTGTAAAGTTTCAAAAATTTTAAATATTTGCATAAATATATATTTCTACAATGTGTTTATTTTTATACTTACTCTTGTTGAAGGCTTTTGTAAATCTGTATTTAAAAATGGTTTTTTTTTTTTTTTTTTTGCTATCTTATTTTTTTAGAAATGAAATTTTAAATATCATGAAATTAAAAATGATTCCATTTAGATTTGAATATAAATGCCCGGTGTTTTATTTGAATAAAGACATATCTTTTATATGAGAGATATGTTTAACTAATTATTAATCTTTTAATATCTAGATATTAATGAGTGTGTACAGTTTCCTACTATCTGCCAGAATGGAAAATGTAGAAATACTGCTGGTAGTTTCAGTTGCCAATGCAATCAAGGCTTTGCAACAGATTCTGATGGATTAAATTGTACAGGTAATTGATTGAAATATATTACTAAGGAAGTAATTGAAAACCAGTTATTTTTTATAGTTGAATTTATTAATATTCAAAAAAAAATTATTTTTAATTAGAAACATTATTTTAAAAACTTGTTCTTTCATTCTTTATATTTCCTGATTAACAGTTTAATGAAAAGAAAAAGAAAAATATATAAAACAAAGCAGGAAAATGTTAACAAAATACACAGCAAAGAACAGCTCACCATAGAGTCCCCAGAAGCATTCAAATTTGATTACTGCATATTGCAGTTTTGAATTTTATTTTAACTTGAAATTTTTGCTGATGAGACTTATTTGATCAATTCTTCACTCACAAACGAAGCCTTAACTACAATTTCCTTTTTTTTTTTAAGTTATTTTATGATTTTTGTTTTGTTTTCATATTTCTCTGATAAATCAAATCGTGTTTAATACATTTTTTTTTAGTTAAAAGTTCTTTCATTGAAAAAAATACATCAGTTATTTTGTAAAAGGTCATTTACATAATTGCAATTAAAAATATTGGGCTATTTTAAGGTACATTTGCTTTGATTTTTTAATTGTATTTCATTTCTTTTCTTTTAAAAATTATTTCTTAATTTTGAGTTGATCAACTGCTTCTGCTTTCAGTTATATGATATAAATGGGAACTACTGACATCATTAGTGAAAATGTTAGGTAATAAGGAAAGAAATAGAAATAAATTCAACTAGAAATAAATTCAAAAGATGATAAATTCTTTTAATTGAAAAGGCCAAATTCATCTTATTAAACAAGATCTTTTATGATGTATATATTCCAAATTAAAAAGAGAAAATATATAGCCAACAAGCTATTTATCTAGATCTATCCTATAATAAAAAAATATAAAATAGTATTAAAGCAATCTATAAACTCCAAACTTTTCAGAATTAAAAAAAAATTGCTATAGTAAATTGTATCCCTTCGATCAATATTTTCTCATGAAAATTGTCATATCCATATTTCAGTTTCTTCTTGCTACTGAGTGTATACAAACAATAACAGGTGTGTTGTAACCTACACTACATTTTGAAATGATGTGAAGCCCTTGTGCATAACTTTTGCCATTTCTAATTAATTCTGAAATATTTAATAACTAGACTAATAATTAATTAGAACTAGAATAATAATTAATTTGAATAAATAATTTTAATTATCTTTTGGACGTTTTGTGCATTTAGTAAAATTTACTTTCTATGCAAAATTTCTATGAAGAATTATTTATTGCTTTTCTTTATTTCAGACATAAATGAATGTTCAGTGGCACTTGGTGTTTGTGCAAATGGTATATGCAGAAATACTCCAGGATCTTTCCGTTGTGACTGTGATGAAGGCTATGAGGATGTGCAAATGATGCAAACATGTGATGGTTTGTATGCATTTTTTATAACTGTATTATAACTAAATAATTATATTTTTAAATGCTTAAATACAATTTCATCTTTATAAATATTTAGAGAGATGTATTTTTGTTTGTATAACTTTTAAACATCTGTACTCTTCAAAATGTGAGGAAGATCATTTTCAATATCAATTAATTAAAAATTAAGCAAGTCTTTGGCATCTTTCTGCTATTTCTTGCAAAAATATTATCGCTCTAAAATATGTTATGCCATTTGAAAATTAAAAAAAAAAGTTATGTCAATTTTATTTTTGTGCAAGTTTTACTGAAATGCTAATATGTTTTACAAAATTAGTTTTATTCGCTATTTCTAACAATATATATATATATATATATATATATATATATATATATATTGTTCAAACAAAAAAATAAATTAATAAATATATATTTGTTTCATCAAATCATTCAATATCAGTCTTTTGTTATTGTTTAAATTTATGGTTTAATTTTTTTTTTTTTTTTTTTTTTTTTTTTTTTTTTACTTTAACTGTAGTGTTTTTTTTCCTTTTTTCTTTTATTACATATTTTATGCTCTTTTTAATATACACAAGTCATGATTTACTTTTTAAATATTGCTTTTCAAAATTAGAAGCTAGTCTCTAAAGTTAGAAACATGGGAACCAAAGACATGAATATATTTATATACTTTTATGATTAGTTACTTACTCATTCAGCTATAATAATGTACTTAATTATTTAATTTTTTGGGGTATTATAGATATTGATGAATGTAGCAGAATAAGAGGGCTTTGCAGAGGTGGTTTGTGCCGCAATACTCCTGGTTCTTTTAGATGTGATTGTCCTCCAGGCCATGAATTAACACCTGATGGAAGAGCTTGTAAAGGTAATTTTATAGTAATAATTTCCACAGCTATCCAGACGGAGATGATTATATTTCTATAAAAGATATTAACTTTTGTAAACTGAATTACATTGTTTATTTGAAATAAGAAATTTTATTGATAAAATTATTGCATGCAACATTTTTTTTTTCTTTTATGATTAATCTCTTATCATAAAAGGAAAAAAAGATGTGACATGTCTTTGTTTTATTATGCCTTTTTGTGCCTTCTCCGATTTATCATGAATAACTATATATTTTTTAATAAAAAACTTTTTGATTATTAATTTATGAATCTTTTTCAATTATTTTACTATAAGATTATAATAATTTTCAAATATGGTGACATAAGATTTATGTCAATCTTTTTATTCAAAATGTTTTATTCAGAAATCAATTTAAAAACATTTATCAAGGGTTTGTCAACATTTAAAAGTCATACAGATTTGTTTACATCATTTTAAATACTTTGTCAAGGTTATCATTTATATATTTCTGTATTGGAAAATGTTTTGGAATTAAGGCCTTTCTTAATTTATATTGACTTAAATAATGATGGCTAAATTGTAAAATAAGCTTTACCAATGAAAATAGAAATTTTTGCTATCAGAATAAGAAGATGGTATGTTAAGAAAATGAAAATATTAATTTTGTAATGCTTTACTATATAAACACTCATAAGAAGTATGGTACTTGCCCTATCTTTAACTACATTAATGAAACATTATTCTCCTTACTACTTAATATAATACTTCCTAAGCTTTCTCTCACAAAAGTAATATTATTCTTGCAGATGTTGATGAATGTAGTAGAACCAGTGGTATTTGTTCTCATGGAGTTTGTGAAAATATGATGGGATCTTATCAATGTACTTGTAATGATGGATACAAGCAAACTTATCAACATACCAGCTGTGAAGGTACGATTTTAAATGTATTCAATATAACTGCGATTTTTTTGTATGCTATTTTTTTCTTTATAGCAAATTGAATTTAAATTTAAATCTAATTTATATGTTGCATTAGTATAAACTATTTATTTAGAGATATCAGAATAATATTCAATTATGTTTTTAATTTTTGTGAAGAATAATTTGTGTGAAAATGAATTGGTTTCCAAAGTTTTAATTCTAAATATGTTGTGCATTTGGACTTGGAGTTAAAAAAAAAAATCTGCATTTGTTGATTGATATTTTAAGGCTAATTTATTTTAATTGTTATATTAGTAAAATTTGTTATATTAGTAAAAATGTTTAGTTGGGTTCAAAAAAATATATATATCTCTTTCTTCTGCCCCCCCAAACTAAGTACATCCACTGCATGTTTTCCTTCCAGGTGGTATTTTTTGAGGGGAAAAAATATTAAATTTCTGTTAATTTTTTTGACATTTTTCTTATATTAATTTTTTTTTTACAAAAAATGTATTGAAAATAATTTTTATCCAAAAATATATATGTATATGTATGTATTTTAAAGCTATAGTAAATATATGTATTTTAAAGTAAATACAATATTAAATCTAACTGCAATTCCATCAGTTTTTAAAATTATTTCCAGGGCTATGGTAACACTTCCCTTTATTTCTTAAAAACTGAATAATGTTCATTAAAATTTATTTAAATAAAGTAATTAGGAGATATAATGAGCAATATTTAAAAAAGAATGTCTTTCATGATTTAATCAATTGATCTTAACAATTTTTGTTATTGTAAGCAAAATAGATTAATATTTGGCAGTTCCTTTCTGTGATTTAAGTAACTCTTTTTAAACAAATTTTTATTTGAGAAAAGACTTTGGGAAACATTATTAATTTTAAATTCCATGTTATTTTAGATATTGATGAGTGTGTTTCAAATAATGGAGGTTGTCAGTCCAAATGCATCAATGTCCCAGGTAGTTACAGATGCGATTGTGAGGATGGATATAAATTAATGCCTGATGGAACAACATGTGAAGGTATATATTTTTCCTTTTAATGTAAAATGTTATTTAGAAAGGTTGTATCATTTTTATAAATAATATATTTTTTCATAATAAAATTTGATATTTCATCGATTTACTTTTCTTTTAAAATCAGATATTGATGAGTGTAAAGATATTCCCAATATTTGCAGTGGTGGAAAGTGTACCAATTATGCTGGAACACACACTTGCCACTGTACTGGTGGATTGGTGCCATCTACTGATGGAAAATCATGCAATGGTAATTTTTGTTCTATTTTAGATTTAGAAAAAAAAACTTTAAAAAATAAAACTTTTTTCATTTCTTTTACCTATGATTATTCCATTTTTTTTTGTCTATTATAGAAAATAGTAACTTTTTGTTATTAATTAGATATTGATGAATGTGCTCTGAACTCAAATGTTTGCCTAAATGGACGCTGTGAAAACAATCTTGGTTCCTATGCTTGCCAATGTGAATTTGGATATTCTGTCAAAGAAGGTGAAGTTGGATGTACAGGTAAGTAAAAATTAATTGATATCTTCTACTTGCATAGTGTCCTGTCAGCTTATTTATATAATGCCTTGTTTACTTAATGAGCACCAAGTGTAACTTTCATAAGATGAAAATAATCCAAGGGATTCAATAACAAAATAATGCTTTATTCTGCAAAAAACACAGGTAACTGAACAACTGACAAGTAATCATAATCACAAGTAACTTGCCACAAGAATCTTATTACATTTAACAGCAGCCCACAAACAGAAAATTGGTAATAAACAACTGTAACATCACAAAACACTCAAACAGAACTTGCAGGGGAGACACTTCACTCAACTACTCATATCTTTCAAATTACTTGCTTCTCTCATTGCCTACTCGCCTGAACTGAACTTAATTGTTAGTTCACTACTGATTAGACTGCTTCTGGATTTTTATAGTTTTCTTGACAGGATTTTTATAGAAAAAAAAAGTCATATTTCGATTCCTGATGGACATATCACCAGGATCCTTGTAGATTCTGGAATTTTAAGTTTTTGTAACCAAGGCCGGTGTCATTGACTCGACATACATTCCACATCTATCAGAGCTATCTGTAAAACTATCTTTCACACCAGCAAACTTATTGCTCTGTGAAGCAATATTACAATTTCATAACATTGTAAACTTATTCAAATTCTTCTGTAATCTTTTTAATAGTTTTTTATCTTTTAAATTTTATATGATCCTTCTTTTTCTGGAATAGATGACAATGAATGTGAAATGGGTTTAAGCGAATGTGATGAGCATGCAGAATGCATCAATACCTTAGGATCTTATGAATGTACTTGTCTTAATGGCTTCAGAGGAGATGGATTTGAGTGCAGAGGTATTGTTATTGTTGATATAAGTATATATGAAATATTCTACATTTTTCCAAATATATAATTTACTTTATGTTTTAGTTTACACCTTTTTTTATTCAGATGTTAATTCAAAGTTTCTTCTTTCAGATATAAATGAGTGCCTTAGAGACAATGGTGGCTGTGATCCTGATGCTGCATGTGTTAATACAATGGGTTCTTTCCAATGTATCTGTGACAATGGCTTTACTGGTGATGGATTTACTTGCAGAGGTAAACATGTCTTATTCAAAAACATGTCTTATTAAATGATAATAAAAATAGCAGAATGTGTCTTAGTTTAGATCTGTTTCAGAGCTATTTATATGCAACTAACGATTGATTTATTCTTTTTAACTGTGGGTGAATTTTATGATTTTTTTTTAATTATACTATTGGTTTTCCATATATCATCTTATTTTTAGAAGTTAAACAACCTTGTGAATAAACTCTTTTTGATTTCAAATATTTCATTAATTAAAATAATTATGTGTTCATATATTGTTTTTAAAAATTTAATACGCAAAATTTTTGTTTTAGATGTTGACGAATGTACTATGAATCCCACTTTATGTGAAAATGGTCAATGTCTTAATTATGGAGGAAGCTATCGATGTGAATGTGATATGGGCTTTGAACCAGAGGAAGGTGAAAAAACATGCGTTGGTGAGTTTTAATATGTTAAAATTCATTAATATATGTTTTTCAATACTAATCATTGTAATAATTTTGTTATCTCACAATTTTGAATATTCCAATTAAATGCCAAGCATAATTTTAATTCCAATAATTTTCTTTGCAGATGTGGATGAATGTGCCCTTTTTCAAAATAATTGTGCTTTTGGAAGGTGTGAAAATGTATTTGGAATGTTCCGATGCATTTGTAATACTGGTTATCAGTTAGATTCAACTGGGGGAAACTGTACAGGTTGTTATTTTATCGATTAGTTCGATCGATTACTTTTGTAATTATGCAGGCCAAATTTAATTGAATATAATTATATTTTGAAATAAACTGATTATAATTAAATCAAAATAAAATTATTATGTCTTTATATCTTATTTTTTACTGTACTTAAAAAGTTATACATTTACAAAAATTACTTAAAATAATGCATGAATATCTTTTTAGATATAAATGAATGTGATAATCTTCAAATATGTCAATATGGTACATGTATCAACACTCCCGGTTCATATGTGTGTGAATGCCCTCCTAATTATACATTAGCTCCAAACGGAGCTGGATGTGTAGGTAAGATTTTAATTTTTAGACTTTTTTTTTCCTGTGAACAAACTTTATCAGGTTTTTAATTAATAACTGTTTAAATTTTGAATTGCATTTTTTGTACTCTAATTAAAAATCATAATTGTAAAAAAGTGTGTGCTTTTTTTAAATTTTTAAATACTTATTTGTTATTTTATTTCAGATGTGAGAGAAGGACAGTGCTTTCTTGATGTAGTTTCAGCTCATCGTGGTCGTGGTATTTGTAATACTGAGTTAGGAGAAAGGCTGACTAAAGCAACTTGTTGTTGCTCAGTTGGGAAAGGATGGGGTCCAACATGTGAAGTGTGTCCAGTGGAAAATTCAAGTAAGAATGCATTCTGAAACTTTTAAATTAATCGGAGATTTTCCATCAAGATTTTGGTGTATTTTGTACATTTGGAAAACAAAAATTTGTAATTTTGCATCTTTTAAAGTAAAGGCATCATCTTGAAAAATGTCTTAAAACAAATTCTTTTGTATATTGAAGATGTGATTTAAAATTAATAATTTTCTTCCAGCTGATTATCGAAATCTTTGTCCTGGAGGAAAAGGCTTCAGACCAAATCAAATTACAGTTGTGTTAGAAGGTGAGAATATTGCCTTTTTAAATATAATTTTTGTCTGTTGTAAAAAGAAAATCTTATGCAGTTGCTTTTTATACATATATATTCTGATATGATTTAGTCGTATTTCAAAAGATTTATGATTATATTTACTTCAACAAATTATAGAATGATAATTTTGTTACAATTATCAATAAATGTGCATAATTTTTTTTTTTTTTTTTTTTTGCAAAAAAATACTGAATGTTATAATATGAAATTTTCATCATTTTTTTTTTTAGTATAATGCTTTAAGTATTCTAAAAGTTCTGAATTAATTGCAGTAAATATAAAAACTTTTTACCTATTCTATGTCATAAAAAAACACTTAATGCATACTGTCATTACATGCTTTACAGATAATATTGAAATCATGAAATATTTTGTTTCTGGAAAATAAATTATTCAATCCTAAAATGGTTTCTATGTCATTGCTACTGTAAATATTTTTTTTATGCAGGGATAACCATATTTTATTTTTATAGATATTGATGAATGCAGAGATCTGAATAATGTATGTGATGGTGGAAGATGTTCTAACACATTTGGTAGTTTCATGTGTATCTGCCCTGATGGTTATACTTTAGATTCAAGCCACAGGAAATGTATAGGTAAAATCTGATTTACTTTTACTTCAAAATTTATGCAAAATAAATATGTAGGATTGTATTTTCTCCTTTTAATTTAGTATTTTATTGTGATAAGTTATGCTTTTTTAACCTTTCAGTTTATATTATTGATAATTTAGCTTTTTCTTAAATTTATTTTTTGTTCCTTGGTTTGTTTTTGGAACATTCCTTGAAAAATAACTAGTACATTTTCTATTTTTCATCTGATCTTTTGATTTTAGATATAAATGAATGTGCTCTGAGGCCTGACATCTGTGGTGCTGGTACATGTATTAATTCTGAAGGTTCTTACACTTGTATTTGTCCTCCTGATTATGTATTAGGTCCTAGTCGTACATGTATTGGTAAGTATATGTTTGTTTAATTTATCTATTTTAATCGTATCTTTTTAAAATCTGATGAGTAATAATACAATGATAAGATTGTTAGCTATGTCAAAATTAACTATATCAAAAATTTTCACTCATCTTTCATCTCTGCAACTTCTTTTTTACGTCATTCATTCATTATTAACGTCTGTTCTTTTTTAAATTTTAAATAGCAGAATTTATATTTTCCACTTAATATCTTTTAATTATTATTTTTATGAAACATTTATCATTTCTATATTAATTAGAAATTTGCTGAAATGTAAAATTCAGGGGTAACAAACAAAATTTCATATGTTAATTTTAATTTTAGATATGAGGCGTGCTAACTGCTTTAGACAAGCTTATACATCTGCAACTTATCCCTTCAAACTGGTCTGTGAACATCCCATGAGGACTAATGAGACAAAAGTTATGTGCTGTTGTTCAATTGGTCGTGCATGGGGTGACCCCTGTGAACCATGTCCAATTCAAAATTCTGGTAATTTCTTTAACTTCAATATTATATATATATATATATATATTGTATTAGAAATTTTAATTTTTAGAAGTTTATCATAATTAGATATTTTTAGCTATTAGATGCAATTTATGTTATATTTAATTCTATTATTTAGTATAGTCCTCAAAAATTAAATTAATTAAACCATTTTTTTTATTTTTTTTTATTTTTTGCATTGTTCTTTATTGTTATATTAACTTTGTAGAACTGAAATTGAATACAATTTAAACTACTGAATACGATTTGCCTTTTATATGTGTAAATATATTCAGTTTTACTAAAGTCTGGCATAATTCATTTGTAATATTTCACAGTAATTTTTGCATTAATTCATTTGTAATATTTCCATTTAATTGATTGAGAAACCTTAAAAGATAGAGTGAGAGAAAAAAACTCATATTAATTTCTTAAATTAAATCAGTGGAATAATATATTTGTTATTCTAGCTTCCTTATTTTTATGAAAATTATTTATTTCTAATTGCTATTTTATTGTTTGTCAAAATCCAATAGAAAAATTACATTTTAAATTATTGTTAAATTATCACAGCATATTTTAAATAATGTTGTAATTCATCTTTCTAAGATTACCTTTTTTGATTAATAGCAAAAATAATGTTAAAAAAATTATTTTGTCTAAAAATGACAATAATCAAATTTAAGCATCCTATTCAACAAAAAGATTATCATTGTGAAATAAGTGGATTTTTGAGTATTTAAACTCTTATTTAAAAAAAAAAGCTTCCAATAATTGTTTGCTCAAAACAAGAGGAACTACTATCTTATACAATAAGGTTTAATTTTATACATTTGTTTTATGATTTTCAAAGATTGTGAGTAGATTATGAACTGTAAGATATTTAAGAAGACAAAAACTATTACGAGACTGACACATTTCTACAAAAGTTATTCTTGTAAAATAAGCAATACTTATTTTAAATAATATTGAATATTTATGCTTTTGCAGAGGAGTACGAAAAATTATGTAGCATGTCGCCAGGCACTGTTATTGATCCAGTTACTGGTGAACCTAGAGGTAAAAATGTTATGCATTATTAGAATTTTCATTGATTTTTCATTTATATAAGAATATTTGGAACTATTTTGCAAAAATAAGATAAAATAAAGTGAATAATTTATATTAATATTTGAAAACTAAATTGGAATGCACATCAAAAAATTTCATAATTTTCTCTGTTATTTTTTTTCCGGTAGCTCAATTATTTGCTGTTTTGCAACATATATTTTTAAGCATTTATATCTTTCTGTTAAATTAGTTATCTCACTGTAATGTAAAGGTTAAATTGGAACATTTAACTCAAAAAATTAATTTTATATGTGAATTGCATAAATAAAAGTTAGAAACATTAATGGCTTTCATGTTTTTTCCTTGCTTCCATTTACTTAAGGCTATATTTTTGATGGTAAGTTATTTATTGATATCATTAATATTGTAATATTTAAAAAGTTATCTTTTTGATTGTTGAAAAAAAAACGTCAATCTTTTATTTATTTATTTATTTTTTTAATATTCAACTTATAGGAAGTTGGAAAAGTTTATTAATATTTGATGCTTTCAGAAATTAGTTTGATTAAATAGTTTTCTCAGAATCTGAGAAATTATATGGTTCTTCAGCATTAAAAAATATTCATTTTTTTCTCTGCGTTTGCATGAGCAATTTTGTAATAATACTTTTTTCATCTCATATTAGAATATTTAAGTTTTTAAATATACTAAAATATAAATTTTACATTTGTTTCCAATAATTTTTAGATATGGATGAATGTAAAACTGGTGTCTGTGAAAATGGATATTGTACTAATACAATAGGGAGTTTTATATGCGAGTGCTATAGTGGCTATAGGTTCAATGCTCTTATAAACAAATGTGAAGGTAATCATATTTTGTTGCTTCCTTTCTTTTTATTTACAAATTCTTTGCTCTAAAATTTATAAGAATAATAAATTCAAAAGAAAATTGAAATGTATTATTTATGACTTAACTTGATGGATATTTATATAGTTCAAAAGTTACTATTGTCTTAAGTTAAAGTCTTAATAATTTTTTGTAAAAAAATTTCTAGTTTTTAAATTGTTATTAACTAGAACTTAAAAACTCTAACTCATCAATGATTCATTACAAAATATTTGCCCAATGGAATAAGATTCTGAAAAGCTGTAATAAGCTAATATGATGCAAATCTTTTTTTTTAATTAATCAAATTCCTTTTTTAGTTTTGTGAAATATTAATAGGCATGATTAAAAATTCTCTGACATTGTTGGAATGCATGCACTGACCGTTTGATCTAGTAGGCAAAAACTAATTAAATTTGGCATTCCTTTGTGAGTTGCCATTATTGATATCAAAATTTTCATTATTCGACAAAAAATTAGCAAAATAATGATTTAGTTATAGTTGTAGCAAATATTGGGGAAAATAAAAGTTTGGAAGTAATTTTGATTAACTTTGCTTTTTGTCTATTTTACTTAATGTGAACAGCTTTTCAGAATGTTTGAAAATAAAGCCAATTTTGGTCTTTGTTTATAAGGAAAATAAAATTCAACCAAAAATTAATTTATCAATTTAGTAGAAATAATATGAATGTGTGCATATTTAATTAATTAATTTTTTTATCTTAAATATGTTCTTATATCTTAATTGGAAATTGAATAGATTGAATTATTAATCAATATTAATTTGCAAACTTTTTGAATGATTGTTATAATTAAAATAATTTTTCTTCAAAATGTGCTTAAATCCTGATTCAACATTAATTAATGTTTTTTCCTTTAGATATAAATGAATGCATAGAAACATCTGGCATTTGTGAAGGCAGTGCAACATGTGTAAATACCCTTGGAAGTTTTGAGTGCAGATGCCCAGATGGTTATAAATTATCTCCCAGCAAGCGTGATTGTCTAGGTATAAAAAAAATTGTGTTGCTGCTTTCAAAACTCTCTCTCTCCCTCTTTCTTTCTTTCTTTTTTTTTTTTGTAATTTTTAAATCATAAGTAGTTTAAATTTTTAAAAAACAATCCTGTATCACAAAGTTTGTGATAAAGGAATGCTTATAATTTAATATTTATATGTTAAGAAATGCATAAACAAGAAAATATTGTGCATACACAAAGATATAAATTTACATTGAAATCTTAGGCTTTGTACAATGAAATAAGTAGTAAAATTTGAAGTGTAAACTAAAATAATGCATGCACTAATTACTTAAAATAATATGAGCCTGGCTTTCCTTTAGCCCTTGCTGAGCATCGTCTCCTTATGTGATGTTAGTGTTTATGCTCCATTGTAGCATTATTTGGAAGGAAAATTTTATAAATTTTAGAAAATTTTTAGTTTTAAAATTGTCTGAATTTTTTTGTATAATGATAGCAGTAAATACACATGTAATGCAAATTTATCTGTATATAAAATGTTTGTTTAAATATATCTTATCAAGTTTGAGTAAATATATCTTATATTCTTTTTTTATTAATATTTGAATGCTAAGATAGTTTTTAAAAAATTGTATTCTACAAAATGGTAAATTACCTTATAGAAATGTTTATTTAAACAGAAATGTAATTGGAAAGTATGTTTACATTTTCTGTGTTTTTGAAATGCTTTATAGTATTGTTGTTTTAATTTAATTTAATTGGGTTAGAAATAGATCAGCCGTTTTGTATGAAGAACTTCCATAATATAAGTTACTGATGGGAAGCTGAAGTACTTGTTTAATATGTAAGTTACTGATAAAAAGATGTATTCTCTTTCAGATGTTAATGAATGTTCTAAAACTGGCATGTGTGATAATGGAGTTTGCAAAAATTTGGATGGAAGTTTCAGGTGCACATGTAACAATGGTTATTATTTATCACCAGATGCAGAGCATTGCATAGGTAAACTATTTTTTTTAATTCATAAAATTAAATGCATTATTTAAAATTTATTATCTTGTATGTAGTATGTTCCAGTTATCCCAAAAAAAAACAGTTAGAAAAAAACATTTGATTATTAAAGTATATTTCAATAAGTGAGAAAGGTTATTAATTATAAATTATGTATTTGCTATTAAATTTAAAATTTTGGAAGATCTGTAAATTACTGAAATTTGTTCAAATTTTACCAATCTTCAGAATGCCAGACTTAAGGGCAATGTTTTAAAAAGAAAATTTCATGCAAGAAATCTTTATTTTTAAAAAAATTGTGGTTTTAGATCACTGTTTTACAAAAAAAAAAATTAAATTCATTGGCCTTTACTCTCATATGCTTTGTACCTGCAAAACTTTGAATAAATATCTTAATAATGCATTTCTTAAAAATCATAGAAAGAGCACTCTATACTTTTCTTGTATTATAGATTCACTATGTTCTTTTATGTGTCTAAAAATTAATTAAATAATATTCTGCAATTTTCAAAAACTGTAAAACAGAAATAAAAGTTTCTATGAACTGTGTAAGGCAAATGAGAATAATCTGCTCAAATCCATTTATGATTATTCTTATTAAGATTTTTAGCTTCAAATTTAAATGAATTTGTTCTGTACTATTAACAAAATATTCTGTCTAAAAAAGGGATTAGATGTGAAGTTTTCTGAAATTTTGTTATATAATGTTGTGTTTATATTTTTTTAATTGATTCTCCCCCATTTATTACTATGCTTTCTCTTCTGACTGTTGTCAAAACAATTCTAAAAATTTAGCATTTGATTGATTCATTTTTAGATATTGATGAATGTAAACGTAGTCCAGGAATATGTGCTGATGGAACTTGTACAAATACAGAAGGCTCATATAAATGTCACTGTAACCCTGGCTTCCAGTTATCACCTAATGGTGATTGTTTTGGTATGAAAATTTTAATTTTGTTTTTTCTTTAATGTAAAAATAGCTTGATAAAGAATTTTTTTTTTAATTTTTGTTATAAAAAGATTTATTTAATTTATCATATTAAATATCATAGTCAACCAATTTACTAATATATTTCATTTCATTGTAATTTCTTTTAATATCTATGCTTTACTTTAAAATTAGAAAATTTTTCAAATCTAATATAAAATAAAATGAACAAAGTTGTAAATTGAATTTTTTCAACTATGATAGAGATAACCTAATAGTAGGTTAATGTAATGGTTCTTTATAATTATGTGGAATGATTGTTCATAAATATTCTCAAAATAATTACTGACTATTAAAAAAATGTCAATAAAAATATACTCCTTCCTTACTTCCATTAGAAAAAAGAAATACTAAATTAATGAAATTTGGAAAGACACATTTCCAATAACAATGCTATTCAATAAATAGAAAACTCGTTTCTTCATATATTACAAAAAAGAGATATTTAAAATATAAATACAAATCGATTGAATTGATGCAAAATAACATAAAATACAATGAAATAAGAATTTTTAATCATCAGTGAAACAATTAAGAAAAGGATGTTGAAATATTTAATTAATATTAGCTCAAATTGAGAGATCAAATCTTGTCTTATAATAGTTTGTATCATTAAAAAATAACTTTAATGTTAAAATGAAACTTACATTATCAAGACAAAGAGGAGAATTTTAGGTAAATTCTTAGAAGAAAACTATCTTTTAATACACACAAGATAATAATTAAAATCTTTGTTTGGTTCAATATATTCATACTATTATAGTGTTGTAAAAATGAATACGAAAATCAATTTTCAGTTTAATGTCTAAACATTAAATAGATCAAATATTTCTCACTTATCCTTAACAGGAAAAATTATAATATTTAAAATATTTTTCTGTATTTTTGAAAAATATATTTAGGTTCTCTCATTTTTATCTGTTTAGATATTGATGAATGTAGAAATCAGTATGGAATCTGTCAAAATGGCCGATGCAGAAATACAATAGGCAGTTACACATGCCAGTGCCAAGTTGGATATGTTTTAAGTCCTGATGGCCGTAGTTGTATAGGTATTTTTGATGCATATTTTAATTAACGTTTATATATTATTTTAATTTTTGTACTTAATATGAATCATAACGAATGCTTATTACTCTTTTTACTGTATGTATTTATAGTTTGTTAGTGTAGGAATGAATCACTATCTTTTCATATATTTTATATACTTCTTTCTATTCATATGATTGCAGATACTAATGAATGCTCTGAAGATAATATGTGCACAAATGGAATTTGTCGAAATTCTGAAGGATCTTTTGTGTGTAATTGCAATGAAGGCTATCAGTTGACTCCCAACAAAAAGTACTGTGAAGGTAATTTATATTTCTTATTTGTTCTTTGAAATACAGGAATGCTTTTATAAGAAATATGCATCAGCAATTTGCGACTTTTCAGATATTTGTTTTTGAAAAGAAAAAATATTAATCTAATTTTTTCATTCTATTTCATGCTTAAATTTTTATCATATACTTTTCTGTTTAAGAATGCAAATTGGAAAGGAAATCACAATACATTTTTAATTCACATGTTCAGTCTGTGGTATTGGAAACTCGAACATATAAAATTCATTTCATTATTTTTATAAGTATTTATAAGTAGTAATCAAACAATATATATATATATATATATAAAAGACATGATGAAGTAAAAAAAGTTCAAATTCTTTATAATATAATATATTTATATTATAATATAATGATATTCAGCAATTATAGATCATAATTGATAGGTTACCTTAAATCCATCTTTATTATTCAGCATACTCTTTCTCAAACCATAATCAGATAGTTGAATATGTGGGGAGGGGGATCCACATGCTAGAGATGCTCATCCTAAGCATAGAGAGAAAAGAATTAATGTTTAATGGTACAAATGGAACAACAAAAATGAAGGAAGATATTTACATTAAGAGAAAATGCTAGAATATTTTGTGGGCAATAAAATATAGAAAATTTTAGGAGAAAATAAAAATTTGTCTTCAAAAAAAAATATTTTAGATTTATCGAATCTGATTATACTGCTTGATTGGTTGATTGTCTTGTTATGGCACAAAAACCAGTGTTGGTCAAACTGCATCAAATGCAGGTTAATTTAAAATACAATTTTTAAAAAAAAATATTGATATAAAAAATTTAAAAAAAAAGGATTGAATGCATTAAAAGTTAAATATTATGTGTGAAACAAATATTATGAATTAATAAGAAATTTTGACATCATAAGATTTGCCTATCACCTTTCTCAAATCAGGAAAAGCATACCTGAAATATTTTATTCTTGTCTGTATGTTGTCATATAATGGGTGAGTTTTGCTTTAGAATACTGTCTATGTCTTAAAAATTAATAAAGGTTTCAATGTTAGAGCTAGCTGTGTTTGCTGCAATTGCATATATAATACAGTTATTTTAAGACACAAATCGGTTCTGTTTCCTCTGCAAGAAAAAGAAAATGGAATTAATGTAGATATGCATTTCACAAAATTTTTGATGAATCAATTTTAGAGTATTTTAATTGTTTTAAATTTTATTTCTATCTTTTTTCTTTATTACTTCATTTTAAATATATTGAAGAAAATAAGTTCACAGTATTAACAAGTATTTAAGAGGCAACAACATTACAATATTTGTGAGACATATTACTGACTAATGAAAATATTCCTTTTTAAGTTGAAGTTATTAGCTGAAGTAAAATTAAGCATTCCATTATGTTCATAATTTACCATTTTCATATGTAAGAAGAAGCTTACTTTTTGTACAAGTTTCAGGTCTATATACATTATTAAAATATGTTTATATGTTATTATGAAACCTATTTTTTTCTGTTAATATTTTAGATATTGATGAATGTCGAACTATTCCTGAAATCTGTGATGGAGGATTATGCAAAAATACAGTTGGGAGCTTCACCTGTGTATGTGCTAAAGGATACAGATTATCATTTGATGGGAAAACATGTGTTGGTAAGTATTTATATTTTTATTATTATTGAAGTTAATTTAAATAAAAAGCATGTTTTTGTAAACTTTTGGTTCGGTGATAAATAATTTCCATGTATATAAAACATTTTAAGGAGCCATTTAGCATTATACATTACCACTTACAGATTCAAATTAAACTTAAATGTAAAATTAAAATTCCTTATTTTTGCATTTACCCAAACATTCCGATTTACATTAAGAACTTGTAAATTTAAAGTTGTAAAATCTTTGAAATTGTGATTAATTGTAATTGCAATCTGATATAATAATTAATTTGATTTAAATGAAACCTTAGACATCTTGTATGATGTTTAAGTTTTCATTTAATTCATTTATCTGGTATTAAAATATCGCTGTAACACTCAACATGATTAAATCAGATACCTCTTGAAGTTGTATTATAAATATTTAATTTGCTTTAAAATAAACTTATTGAAAAAATAATCTTCTATTATTAGATACTCGGCAAAACCTTTGTTTCCAAACATATGATAATGGTGCATGTAGGAATCCGAAGCTATTTAACATGACAAAGAAAGAATGTTGTTGTATGAAAGGATCTGCTGCTTGGGGCTCAGATACCTGTGAACCATGTCCAGATCAAAGAGGAGGTTAGTCATATCTTTATTTTGCTTTTGAGTAGTTTCAGTGTACTTATATTTGAGCTAAACAGCATTTTGTACTATACTTATCCTCTTTTGCAAAATTTATTGAATTTGAATGTAAGTAATAAAATCATTTGTACTTTTATTTTAAGCTCAAATTTTAAAAGAATATATTTTAAATAATTTTCCCAATAGCTATAATTTCTGCACAGATATATTTAAAAAAAATCAGGTTGAAATATAATGTGCTATGTAGAAATATTGCAAAACATAAAATTTTTTTATGCCATATACCCAAAATTCCTCAAAATAAAGATTACTGAATAAAATTTTGCATTTTTCATTTAACTTTTGATATAAGTAGGCAGTTTTAAACCGTTTCAAAAATATTATTTGCGCTAATCTTTTTCCATTTGATCAATACCTGTATTTCTTTTATTTTCGTATCTTGTTAAATAAATTCTTTAAAAACCACTTACAAATTTTTATTGTGCAATAAATAATCTTCAATAAATTGTACTTAATTATAATCTTCAATATTCTTTTTATTGTATAATTTTAAAATTAGAGGTTTACCTTCATTGCTCTTTCTACTTCATTTACTTTTAGATGCTTTCAAGAAACTCTGCCCAGATGGTCATGGTTATGTTATTGTAGATGGAATAATGGAAGGTATTATAAATCATGTTTTTATTTAAAATAACATTTCTGCATTAAAATAAAAAAAATTAATATTTTAATGCTTTTATTCTTCATAATTTTATATTTTTCAATTATAAATATTTTATTCTTTTATGTGTATGTTTTAAGCATTGCTGTTAATGGCATTATTTTCATTGTTATGTTCTGGTGAAATCAATTAATTTTAGTTGCATGAAATATCTTGCATTTTGATGAGATACTAATCATTCAGTCTTTTATGGCTTAAAAATTTTGAATTAATTACCAAAAAATAAATGGAGACTTATCAAGTAACATGTTTATGTTTTTCAAGTGAATATTGGCAGATATTTGGAATCTTTGACATAAAAAGGAAAGAATTTTAGAGTCAACTACACTTTAGAATTAATCAAGTGCCATTTCAATTGAATTTTATTAATTCAAATTAAATTGATAAATGTATCTTTATTTCTAGATAAAGTATTAAACAGTAATAATTAATTTTTTACATAGTATTTACTTTTTAATCACTTGGGACAGATTTTGAATATTGCTTTTATGATTAAGGTATATATTTGCAAGAATAAACTATATTGATTTTCCAAATGTTAATTAATGTTTCCAAATGTTCCAAATTCTAATAATCATTTGTTTTATAGATATCAATGAATGCATGATGGATTCCACGCTATGTGAAAATGGTATTTGTATTAATATGGATGGAAACTATCGTTGTGAATGCCAGGAAGGTTTTAAACTTGATCCATCTGGTACAAAATGCATTGGTAAGTCATCTCCAGTCAATGAGTTAGAAAATTTCAATTTTCAAGGGGGGGGGGCATAATTTAAAAGGAAACAAAATAAGATATTAAATTTTTTTATTTTATTATTAATTTTTAATTTAAAAAATCTGACTTATAAATTTCTATTAATATGCAGTAGTAATAAATGAGAAAAATACCTAAACAGTTCAGAATATTCTAAATGTTCATTAAAAAAATGTATATATATAAACCATGGATTCATTCTTTTAATTCATCATTTGTAATTTATTTTTAAATATAACATTATTAAGCTTCCAATAAAGAGCGTTTATTAATTAAAATTGCTTGATACACAGTTAATTTTAGAATTTTTTTTTTTTTAATATATGAAAATCTTTTTGTTATAACTGAGTCTCTGTATATTAGTAAAAATAATTTTTATTACTGTTATTTTCATTTAAGATGTGGATGAATGCAGGGAAAGATCTTCAATTTGTGGTAATGGAACTTGTACAAATGTAATTGGAGGATTTGAATGTGATTGCCGAGATGGATTTACATCAGGTCCTAGAGAAACTTGTGAAGGTAATTTATAAGGAATCCCACTCCTTTATATATAAGAAATTAATCAAAAATACAAACATTATAAAATTTCAATGAAAAAATTATTTTTGAATCAAACTAAAAAAAATTTTAAAGATGCAAATGTATTTATAAAGCACTAATGCTGCTACTACTAAAACACAGATGAACTTAACTAAATTAGTAAAAATATTAAGTTAATATAAATAAAAAGAATCAAAAAAAGAAAAATTATGAATCCGGCCTGAAGACTTTCTCAAGGGTCACTCTCAGGCAGGGATTGAAGAAGGGGTTTTTTTCTGTGAGATGTCTGACTTTCGTCCAAAAATATTGACCCCTCGTGATCTGAAAACGGAGCATTTAACATAAATTTGAATCCATTAAATCTGTTTTCAAAGCTATCATTAAATGCTTGTATTTAACTTTTCATGTTTCTAAGAATGGAATTTGGTAATTGATAATTCATTCACTTTTTCAAGGAAAGAGCTCTGAAATTTTGTACAGTTATTGGTTCCCAATGGCAATAGAATATGATAATAAATTTAGAGCTCTTATTTATCAATTAATATATTAATTTTGATTAGAAAATTATTTCTGAAATATAGTGGCATATAGAAATTAATTCAATTACATCAACTACTGGGATGTTGATGTGATGCAGTTATCACAACCCTTCCCATAGGAGGCTTGTTCCTTCATCGGTAGGTGGTGACTCTACACCATACCATTATTATATCCTCTAAGATGGCTATTTGTACTGTAAATTCATTTTTTTTATTTCCATGTTAACCATACAGATATTAAATAGCTACATATCTTTTGTCTTGGCTTTTACCTATTACAGTTCCAGAAAAAATGCTCAGCAATTTAATTACTATAATTAAAACGATAATTTTTTGCATTTTAAAATGATGCAAAAATAAGTTTTGTGCAATATTTTAGGTGTTATTTTGCAAAAATTTCAAAATCTTAGCTATTAATTAATTAAAATTCCTTGAAAGAAAGGCTCAGAGGTGTACATTCCCACTTTCCAAAATATAATTATAGCAAATTTTTTTAGCTGTATTTCAAAAAATCTGATCTGTAAGATGACTGAACACACTCACACACATTCTCTTTTATTATTAATAGATATTGTAATAATTAAATAATTAAAACATTGAAACTCAACTGTCTTATTACAAATTTATTTTTGATAAACACTGTTTGAAGGAATATAGAGAAGTCATTTAATTGTTTTTATAGGTTCTTTATCTAAATGCCTTTAATTATACTTATAGTGTGTTGCCAGAAACATGCTAGACTAAAACAGTACAATGCTTTATTTTATTTCATTGAACTTAACAATTAATATTAGATATTCTTTTGTACATTTATGAAATGCATTATGAAAACTAGTACATATATGAAAAATAAATTTGTAATTTTTATAATTTTTCAATAATAATATCTTTTAAATCTCTTCTTTGCCATTTGTCTAAAATTTATTATTAGCTTTTAAATATAAATTTTTCCTTCAATTTATTAACCTTCAAATCTACCTAATTGACATTTATATTTCAGATATTGATGAATGTGACGAAATGGCTTCCATGTGTGCTTTCAGATGTCAAAACCTTCCTGGTACTTTTAAATGTACTTGTCCTTATGGATATGCTCTTGCGGCTGATGGAAGACACTGTGAAGGTATGTAATATGTTTTTCTTCTTCTTTGTTAGAAGTTTCTGCCACTAAGAAGCTGATTCATTCTAGTATGTCACCCCTTGCAGATCTTGATGAATGTCAAACACCTGCAAATGATTGTAGATTTGCTTGCAAGAATCTTGTGGGATCTTTCATGTGCATCTGTCCTGATGGCTATAGACAAGTTGGAATGGCAGATGATTGCATAGGTTAGTCTAAATTTTCAGTTTCCATAAATTGAAAATATTTTTGAATTCGTAGTAATTTTGTAATTATTAATACCTATAGTAATAGCTATGTTGAAGATCTTAAAATCAAAATGCCTTCATCAATAAAGACCATCAGTCAAATTTATGTTTTACTTCACAATTATTATATAGGTTTTTCTTAATTTTTTTAAGTCCTCCCTCCATTTGCCAAAAAACAAAGCTAACTTTATTAAAATTAAATATATGCTTGTGTGCATATGACTTTTGCATTTAAATTTTCTAGCATAAAAAGAAAAAAAATAATAATTACCAATTAACTATCCCCATTTGTAATTAAAACTTCTTATAAGTTAAAAAAAACATGCAATCATATCGTATTTCTTCTATACTTTGAAAATAAATTTTAAATCATCTTTTACTTGTAAATGTCATGAATAATTTTTTTCTGTAAAAAAAAAATCTAGAAACTTGTATATGTTATTTGTTGTTATCATAAGATCAGTCAGACATTCAAAAAGTTAAAAGTGCCACAAGAATTTTTTTTTTTTTTTTTCCTCTTACCTTGTTTGTCTCTATTTGAACTGATGGTGACTGAATTGTTCATCTGACAGATGTTGATGAATGTCGAACACTTCCTGGAGTTTGTGCAAATGGACGTTGTATCAACACTAGAGGATCTTATCGTTGTGAATGTATCCCAGGTTATCAACCATCAAGAACTGGAAAAGAATGTATTGGTAATTTTTATAAGTATTCTTTTACTAATAATATCTTTTCTGGCAAATTACTTGAAGCAGCAATAACCTATTAAAAACTCTGCATCTTATGTTGAATAAATACTTTAATAATTAGTCTCTGGAGCTGTAAATGCCTTACTCATCTCTAAAGAAAAAAGATTCAAAGGAGCAAATGCTTCTTGTCATTTGTCTTTTTTTTTTTTTTTTTTTTTTTTTTGAAGGAAATACTTTGAATAAATTATTAAATTATTTTTCTTAATAAGGAAAACAAACCTATTTTGGAGTGCATTTTTTTTCCTGCTCTTCAGCTTTAGTTTATAATTTGAATAAAAATTCATATGAATTGTGAAATAATCTTCTGGATGACTTGCTTAAGCATAATTTCTTAAAACAATCCAGATTGAATAAATTCTGAATTTTTAATATTATTAAAAAAAGTGAGTATATAATACTACATCTAAGCATTTCTTTTAATATATTTCTATATTTTTTGAAGAGAAGATGTATTGCGGTCCTTAAGTAATAGCTTTTTTTTTTTTTACATTACTGGATTTTGATCTGATAATCCCTCATTGTGGATAATAAAATATCTGTAATGAAACTTTGCATATTTCTTATGAATGCAAAAAATAGTTCAGTATTACATTAATTTTTTTTTATTATTATTAATTCTAAAGCTGTGATAGTAAACATTATTTTATTTATACTTTTCCAGATGTCCGTTCTGGTAACTGCTACAAACTCCCATCATGTCCCAGAGATTCTCAAGATGTAACAGAAATGACTAAAGTGGATTGTTGTTGTGGTATGGGAGCTGCATGGGGACCCAGGTGTGAGATGTGCCCTCTCAGAGGCAGTCGTAAGTTGTTTTTATAGGGAAGGATGTTTTAGGCATGATTAGTAACATTTAGAGGGGGGGTTTTTTTCCAGCAAATTAAATTCTCAAGTAATTTGATTATATATCTACATTATAAGATATCCCATATTGAACCGTTGTCCTATTTATAGGACATTTGAATTAAATGTGAATAAAATATAAGAAATAATTAAAATATACATAAAACTTTTCGTAAATTATTATAAATAGATTAAATTTAATAAATTAGTGGGGAAATGGAATTTAAAAAATAATTATTTAAAAGAAATTGCTTTAAATCCACTCCTAAAATAATATCAAAGTTTTAATCCCTTAAATAATAATAAAATTATTATTTTTCTTAAACAAGCATATATAATTTTTTAGTAGATCATCAGTGTTGTTCAAAACATTAAAAATGTTCATGAAATAAATAAATATTATAGATATTCAACATGCATTTTCCAACTGTCCTATAAATAGGATAACGGTCCAATACCCACCTTTTTTTCAAATAGCCCATACTTCTAGATTGCATTTCTTGAATTCAGGGAAAAATGTATCTTTTTATCTTTTCAAAATAGTGGACAGGGATCAACAGAAAGTAGGAAAGAGTAGAATTTATTGCTTGGTATCAGTCCCATTTGTCAAACAAGTTCTTTAGTGTATACTATTGCACATATACTTGCGAAACTTATTTTTAGTGCTTTCTTGTCTTTCCATCAGTTCAGTTATTGCTTTATTGTAGTTTTTGTTGTTGTAAAATGGTCAGGAAATATTTAACATCGGAGGAAGCTATTGAATTTATAAATTCTTTATGCGATGAAGAATTTGATGACAATTATTCCACCGGAATTAGATGTGGTCAGTGACGAAGAAGAAATAGGCAATTCTTTCACAAATTGTAATGTAGATGAAAAATGTGGTGATCTTGAAATTCGAGATAGTGCTGGAATTATAGAATTTTTGTGAAATATCTGTGAAGAAATTAGATTTGACATAAAACTACCTAAATGGGAAAAAAACTGAAACCAAAATTCGTTTTCATAATTTTTTTTTCTTTTCTTTTCTTTTCGAGATTATCAACATATTGCAGATACGATATTAGGAAAAATTCCCGTTGAACTTTTTCACATGATGGCTAATGATATGGTATCGCATAAAATATAGAAACTAATCGGTATACAACATAGAAGATCATTATTTTACGAAGATGATATCGAAAAATTTATAGGCACTCTTTTTTACAAACACGCACATTTTATCACATGAAAAAATTTATTGGGGAAATGCTCGAGACACTGGCACAACCTTCAGTAAATAGAGCAATGTCCAGGAGATAATAAAGTGACATAAAAAAGCACCTACATTTGAATGGCAATGTAGTTACAAAATTCATCCACTTTCAAAAAAAATATCAATTGATTAAAGAATGTTAACACTATTTTGGAAACAAAGTTGTAAGATGCACATAAAAAATAAACCTTTGAAATTTAGATACAAGTTATCGATGTTGACATCTTTTAATTGATATCCATTCATTATTACTCCATATTAAAGTACTCAAGTAATTTTATGGAGCTAGTTTCTCTACGTGTTGTGATATCTTTGCCCTCTGTAATGAAAAATCTTAAGTTTCACAGGATATATATGGATAACTTTCTTTACTTCACATGGGTAACATTAACATTTCTCAGGTCAGTAACAATAAGTTACCTTGGTGAAACAATTCTGGGAAACATAATTATACAAAGAGATATGTTGCAGAATAATAAAGAACTCCGTCTTTCAATTTTATTAAAATTTAAGAAATAGATAGCCATCATTATTAATTGGGATACACAGAAGAGAAAAAAATCCAAAATTATTGCAGTTTCTTTCTCTTTCTATTTAATTCCGTTTTCTTGGCTTTATATCTTAATCGGTTTACTTTTATCTAAGTGAGCATTTATTAATTAAAAAAAAAAAACTAGATGGTCGTCAAAGATGATATTAATTAAAATCTTGTAGGGGG
>JAPMOR010041180.1:309324-331736 GCA_026543865.1 Argiope aurantia | reverse complement strand
ATTAAAATCTTGTAGGGGGGGGGAACCTATTACAATTTCAAAAATATAAATTGTTTTATTAAATAATGTTAATTTTTTTGATTTCCATTAAAATAATATTTTTTTTTTTTTTTTTTTTTTTTTTGTAAGGTAAGTCAAACTTTGTAATTTTTAGTAGTATATTGGATCGTTATCCTATTTATAGGACAGTCTGTATTTCAAATAAAATATTTAAAATTTTTGCTTTATATATGTAAGACTCTTGCACTGATCATGTCTTTAAAAATTCACGTTTTTCCTATGTTTTTATGAGTGGTCCAATATGGGATATATTGGTTTGTAATTCAGAGTCCGTAAAAAGACCTTAAATATCAAAATCCCTTCGGGACTCCTATAAAGGCCGTAATTTTTGTTTCAAAACCCTAAAAATAGCTCTTTTTCCTATTCTAAGGTTTTAATTTTACCTTTGCTTGAGCTCCCAAAACGAAAATATAAACTGATTTATCTGTGGGGAAAAATCGTAAATATCGAGGCGAATTGTTACCTGCATAAAGTTTGTGATAATTACTAAATACACATATAATAATGAAGTAGTCTAGTTAAAACTTTAGAGTAGGAGGTGTCCGTTGTGTTCTGAGATGGATGCTCAATAGCCATGATGAAGCACAATTGGCTTTAAAATGAAAGTTTGTTGGCAATTTTAGAAATCATGAATAGTATTTACTAATGTTAAAAATTTAATTATGATAACAAGTCAGTTCTCGCCACTCTTTCCAAGATAAGCTTTGGATTCACTGGAGATAAAATTTTAAAACATTTAATCTATCTAAAAAAGATATTTTTTATTAAAAATTACAATGTAAAAATTTTTTTTTGAAAATTCTCAAAAATATTTTAAGAAAATGGTGAATTGTGTTATGTTATATTAATACAAGAAAATTGGCTTCAAATAGTTTGTACATTTTTCAGGTTTCAATAACAGCCATGTCACATTTAATGAAAATACAGAGTATAAAAGAAAATTAATGGGATTATATATTAATTGAGATTAATTCTTTTCTAAGTTAAGTAGTAATAACAAATTCTCCAAAATTTCTGAGATGTGATCAATCAGAAACCATCAATATTCTTTTTTTAATAAACAATTTGTTTATAATGACTTTAATTAGCTAACATATTTTGAGCTATTTCTAACTTTTGTAATCTTGTTTAAATTGTATAATGTTTGTTGCAATAAGTATATATTTCAGTATGAGTACTTTTTTTTCTTTTCTTTTAGAAGCTTATGCTGATCTTTGTCCTCATGGTGAAGGGTTTGACATAGATGGAAGAGGTAATGTTATGAAAATTTATACAGTCTTTTATTAGTGGAAAGATACTTTTTTATTTATTTGATTTTTAATATATTATTAGATTTATGTTGCAGACCTACCTAAAAGTAGTAAGTCATAGTAAAAAAAACAACTAACTATTCTTGTTAAAATTAAATTAATCACAAAAAATTATGTTTGCAGTTCTTCAAATGGGTTATCATTATCTGTGAAATATATTTGGACTTAGTTCATTGCTAATCATTTGATAAGTTATGAATTAACTAACCTCAGAATTATTTTCTTATAAATTGCGATAGATTTATAATTATAGAAATCCAAAATTTATAAACAAATTAAACTCCAATGCTTTATACTAAAAAATTAATCACAAGGCTGTTTAAAATCTTGCTTTTTAAAATATTTAAAAAAAAAACATCATGGTGAATTGTTAAACATTCTTTTCAGCTTACAGAAATAAGATTTCAATTCTTTGTACAAATTTTTAATCTTTTGTCCTTATTTTTTCTCTACAAATAATTAGAAAGTCTAAATATATTTATAATATGAGTGATAACTAAGGGAGGAGCATTAAAATGTCACAAGGGGATAATCTTCTGTACATCAGCAATGATTTTCAATTCATTATAATTAAATTATATCAATTAGGATCTTAAATCAAGGGTAGTTGAAAATCAGCACGATTTTTCTTCTCTTGCAGTATACTCCCAAAAAAATGCAATTGATATACACTAATTTTTAAATTCCAATATTAAAGCAGGGCATAAAATACTAAATTGTAAAACAAAATGCAATAATTTTAATTGTGACTTTTAGAATGAGGGACCTATCTATTTGTTTAAGATTTTGATTCAAAATAAAATATTTTACTTGAAAAATTCCATTTACTTATTATTTCTCTTCATAGATGTGGATGAATGTGCTTTAATGCCTCATCTTTGCTTTAATGGACGATGCATTAATACTATGGGTTCATATCGTTGCATTTGTAACAAAGGATATAAACCAGACCACTCAGGAACTACCTGTATTGGTAAGAATTCTTATAACTTGAATTTCAGATTTTGATTTATTAATTTAACCATAGCTATATGGTTTCATGTGTTATCAAAGAAATTTATTCAATATTTTATATCTATGAGTACTTGAATATTTGTATTTAATAATTTTACACAATAAAACAATTCAAGAATATTGTCTTTACGATAGTATTATGTTATGATTTCAAGAGCTTTTCAGATTACCACCTTTTACTATTTGAAGATTATTTGAAGTTATGCATCATTAATTCAATACACAATTAAACTAATGTTTTTTTTTTGTTTATATTTAGGGGGTGGCTTTTATTGAAATGGAATTTGACTGAATACTTTATAACTTTAAAATTATATTTTCATTTGGCATTTTTGCTTAGTTTTTGTATTTCTCCAATTCTTAAATTTAGTCACACTTCAGACTGTATATGACATTCCAAATAAATACTATCTAACACAAAAAAAATTCTAGAAATTCTACTTTTAAATCATCTAATCTCATCTAATTATTTTTATTCATGCAAGGAAATGTCAAATCATGGAATGTTAAAGAGTTCTACATAGGTCTGACTTTAAAGTGTGATTTAAAAAACTGAGCATAAGGATTTTCACTTAATATTAATAATTAAAAATATTTTACTAATAAATAAATTCAAAAACGATACGTTTATCAGGGGTGTTTGTGGGACCCCAAAAAATCCCCTGAAACTTTTATGGACTTACTACCGACATTTTGGAGTTTCGAGAAGGGGGGGGGGGAGAGAAATGAAAAATTACAATTATGAATGACCTAATTATAAAAGTTCAATGAATTACTTTTTTTGCAAAATTAATAACCATAAATTTTCAAACATATAAACTACTACATTTTATGTAAATATTTTAAATTACCTGAATTAATTCTTTAAAAAAAATTATCTAATTTTTGCTGCTTTTTTTTATTTTCTGATGTTTGTGGGCTTGTCCTTCTTTTGTGGTGAACTTCATAATTGCAGGAAGGTTGACTTTTATTTTCCTCATTTACAGTTGAAGAAATTTCCTCGAGAACTGCACATGCAGAGGTAGAAGCAGTTTGCTTTTCTGCTAATGTAGAAGGTTTTTCAGACTTCTATAGGTGACTCATCTGAAATACATGTTTTTAAGTCCTCTTGATATGTTTTCCAACTTCTGTTCATATTCAGCAAGAGATCTTTGTGAATTGGATCAGTCTTTGGATTTTTTTAGCCATATTTTTCACATGAGGTTTCTTTAGAAGCCATTAAATCATATTTAATAGTCTGCACTGCATCTAGGGAATCAATCTTAAGAGAGGTTCTATAGTCAGTGACAAGTGTATCCATTAAGTTGAATGCACTTTCCACTAATGGGCCATGGAAGCAGCTAAGGCAGGCTTTGACCAATTTAGCCAATGTAGGATACTTATAATCATTTGTGAAATCATCTTTTAAATTAAAAACTTTAGACCAATATTTATCAATTGTACACTTGACTTGATTTCCACTTTCATCAGATGTGTTGAGCATTTCTTTGGTGATATCAATATCACTCTGGTATAACCTTATTTCAGCTTCTACTTTTGACTTTTCATTATCACTAAAAATATGGGACATAAAAGATGATAATTTTTCAAAAGCTAATATTGTTCTGGTTTTACCTCTTAGCTCTGGATCTAATGCTGTAAAACTAATTAGATATGAATTTTTAAGGGGTAATTTCTGTTTCATATGCGAAAAATATACGAAAAATCCCCCTTCTCTACTTATTGGCGCCACGCAAGGAGATATAAGACCTTTGAACCCAGAGTCCCGTGATCGCACATCTGGTCGAAGTCTCTCCTTTTTTTTTCTGCCGCGCCTACTTGCCGAAAAGAATCCAGAAGAGAATGTCCGAGAACCGGGGGAATGAATCATAACTCGCAATAAGGAAAGAGCAAAAAAGAAGTTTTTCCCCCCTTTTCACTGCCTTTGGAGAAAGAAAGGAAACGTTTTCACCACACACACTGACCTTGCGTTTTCTGCTTTCAAAGCAAACAAAATTACTCAGATCAAAATAAATAATTCATTATTATTCCTACTTCCTTTTGAACGACGATCCCCGGAATTTCCGGGTATCGAAGTTCAAAATCCCCAGAATTCCAAGGTTTCCCCGGAGCACAAACACCCCTGGTTTATATGTAATAACATTTTTAAGAGTTTTCTTTTGTCATCTCATGATTTAGTGGAGGGGAGGGAAATGTTTGTTAAGTATTTAATGAAGAAAATGAATTATCCAATTATAACTCCAATTATAATTGGATAATTCTTACAGGAATTAATATACTCATTAACATTTCCACCATGAAAAATAAGTTATATTTGTCCCTAAGAAGGCTAAATAGAAAAGATAAGCTAAATGTTCCTCTTTCACATTTTTTAGATGTGAATGAATGTGAGCATATTCCTACACCTTGCAAATTTACATGTGAAAATACAGAAGGCAGCTTTAGATGTTCTTGCCCGGAGGGATATGTACTTGGAATCGATCGCATTACATGCATAGGTATTTATGATGTGATTATATGTTTTTGTTTTCTTTATTCAAGCTGACTTTTAGCTTCTTATATTCCTTTCTTGGGATACTTTTAGATGTTGATGAATGTAAAATAGGACGTCACCACTGCCAGAATCAATGCGTAAACACTATTGGAAGCTATAAGTGCTCATGTCAGAAGGGTTACTCTCCAGATGGTGGTCGATGCAGAGGTAAAGAAAATTAAATAGCGTATAAAGTAATTAAGTCAAAAAACCAAAATTATTCTTTTTAGAACAAAAAAAAAAACAGTTGGTATTGATTTGACATGTTTTAGAAATATAACAGAAAAATGTTGAATCTGTGATAAAAAATGAAAAATTTACCACTAATAAAGCTATGAATACCAACTGAGCTGTTTAATAAAAAATGAAAATTCATTATTCGAATCTTTGACTAATTAATTGCTGTCCTTCAAATATAATTTACTACTGTTACTTTGTTTTCTAGATTCTAAATGATAGATTAGAAATAAAAAACAATATAAAATTTCTAAATAAAAAAATGAAGCAATTTTGTCAAAAAAATAAAAATTTATTCAACAGAATGGCCCAGAAAAAAAATTTGAATTCCCTTTTTCCTTCTTAACTAAGAATTTTTTAAGTATGTTAATCTTACAAATCTGAAATATAATAAACAAAAAATTTATTGAAACTAAAAAATGCTAATACACTTTATCATTTAGATGTCAATGAATGCACAGATGAACCCAATTTGTGTAGTCCTGTAGGTACTTGCATGAATATGCCAGGAAGTTTCAAATGTATCTGTCCCAGAGGATATAGCTTGGATCCCACAGGAAAATTTTGTGTTGGTAAGTATGATATAAGATAATTTAATTTGTCATATTATAGCATTTATAATCTTATGAATACCTTTAATGATTCAAGAATTTTTTTTGCTTTGTAATTTATTAATAAATATTGTGATTACCAATAATTTATTAGTTTCTAGAATTTATTATTATGATTTATTTCAATGATATCTGTTTTTCTTCCATAGACACTGATGAATGCCTTGATGATTCTCGCTGCCCTCATGGTTGTGAAAATCTGATAGGAAGTTATCGCTGTGGTTGTCCTGATGGGTACCAGCAACATTATTATTGGAATCAGTGTGTAGGTAATTACAAACTACATATTTATTAAATATTAGACTCTGATTTTTAGTATAAGATTGAGTGATTTTAATGTATCATTCTTTTTTGTGTAGAGGCTTACTATTTTTACATTTACAGATGAAAATGAATGTGCTAGCGGTGGAACTTGTGGATCAGCATCTTGTGAAAATACTATTGGAAGTTATTCTTGTAGCTGTCCACCAGGATATATATTTGAGCCCAATCTCCTTGTTTGCATAGGTAAAATTTTCCTAGAAAAAGCTAGTGGCTCTTATAAAAAAAGGATAGAGTTAAGTTCTGTAAGTGCTTCTAAGCAATGCTAATTTGGGGGTCTTGTTTTCCCATTATAACTTCCAAAACTATGTGGGTTTTTTTTTATTTAATCTCTGTGTAAGCAGTTTTTAAATAATACATATTATGATACAGAGAAATAACAAAACATTTAATTGAGGAATATTATGCAGATAGATAATCTTTTATAAGAAGATATGGCAGTATTAAACTAACGAAGTTTGCCATGAGTATTGATTTGTGAATCAGTCAGCCAACTGAAAAAAGATCATCTAATCAGCAAGCAACTCTCAAAAAATGCAAAAAATAAATAAGAAGAGTAATTTTCTGAAATTTAAACAATATATGAATTTAATTTGAATGAAGACACAAAAATATGTAGCCTTGAAAATACCGAAAAAAATATATATAATGGTGTTGAGACCTCCAAAATTACTAGACCCCCTGGATAGTTGTCTATTTGATTGTTGGGATTGAAAGTAAAACAATGCAAGACAGTAATTCACATAACAAAACAAAATGGATAAACGTGTCACTCATGCTTCTGTTCTTAGAAGATACATGCCTATCAGTTCTATTGATATAATTGTATCGGACACCAGTGGACGGTAATCAGCAAGTTCTATGTCAGATGTTTCCTTTTGGCATGATAAGACTAACTGCATGATTATTATTTTTTATTTGTGCTAAAAAAATAATCATGCATGCATTTTTTTTTTTTTTTTTTTTTTTTTTGTCTGTCTATGAAATAGCTAAAAAACTCTTAAGTGTCACCAAAATAATTATAATTAGTACTTATTAGTAAATAAATACAGGAAACAATCTATTATAAAAACTTTACTCTGCTTAAGTGCAAGATAGGCATTGTATTTTTTTCCAATATTTGATCATTTAAACTATTCATTTATCTATGGCCATACAGATTTGATGGAAAAATATTTTTTTTTTAAATAGAAACTGGAACAGGAGGCTGCCAGAATGCTCCATGCAGTTTTGGTTGTTCACCTACAGGCCCACTTGGTTATTCCTGTGGCTGTCCAGATGGATATCAGAGATTAGGACAAGGGTAAATATTTATAGCCAAATTCATCTATTCATTGCATAATAATATTTCAGTTCCAGATAGATAATATTTTTCATGGACATCAAACATTTTAAAAAAATTAACTTAGTTCTTTCACTACAGTATAACAAATTAATTAAATCCTATAAAATTATTTTGGTGCAGATTCCAAAATTTCACATTTATGAACATTCTTTGATCTATTTAATTTCAGACACTGTCTATCAACAATTCCATCAGTACCATTTGGTCTCCCAGGACAGTATGGGGATAATTTGGATAATAATTTATCACTTTTGGGTAATCTTCATGTACCTTCTGAAGGCAGTTACAATACTCCAGGAGAAAAAATTATTTCAACTGAAGGCTGTTACTCTTGTAAATTGAACAGCAACAATCGACAGAGGCGTGATGTGTCTAGAACAAGAAGGCATGAAAATGATATCAAAAGACAGCCAAGTCCAGGAAGACTTGGCCATCATGGTATAAGAAGATTGGATAAAAAGATTATGAACAGATTGGTAAGTTTATGCATCTACCTATATTTTTGTAGGTATCATGAAGTAGTATCATTAAATTTTGCCTAATGATATAATTGAAGATTTGTAAACAAAAAAAATGTTATGTTTCTAATGAATTTCCTGGAAATATACTATATTCATCACTCAAATCTTCCAATGCCAAATTACATCTGATACTACTTGCCTTCATTGACTAGCTGGAAATGATATATTAATGTACTTCTCAATTTTTTTGAATCATATTGTATAAGACAATTAAGTTGTGTTATTTACCTATTTTGTTTAATGTATAAATGAATCTCCAATAGATTTAATCATGTGACATCACATCTGCATCATGCAGCAGTAACTTATTTTTGACTAGCTGAGTGGGTACCTTGTTATGCATGACATGATGAATGTCAGCAAAGTCAAAACCAAAATAACATAAAATAGAATTGTTAAAATGAATTAAATAGTATAATATTGATTTTGTACTTTTTTTCATGACAGTGATATCTCCTGGTGAACAGCAGATAATAAAAATTAAATTCAATATCTGAAAATGAAGATGCCCTAAAAAGAGAGTGAGAATGAAATTAAAACAACATCACTAGAATAGAAATTGCTTGAAAAGTTCTTTATTTTCTAATTTGGTTCCTTGCCAAATCAAAAAGAAATAAAATCTCCCCTGAAAATCTTTGAACTTATCAGAAAACCAATTAATTAAAAGTCTATGAAGAACAGTTAAAATACTTTTATTGTTTTAGTTGAGAGAAATGAATAAAAACAAAATTTGAAAAAGCTAACAGAATTTGAATGCTGGAGATTAAGTTAAATAATATCAGAGAATCACAATAATTTAAAATTAACTATTGTTTATTCTCTTTGATGGCACACAGATAATTTGTTTTCTGTTATCACTAGAATTTGCAAGAAGTCATCCAAAAAGATGTTGCATAAAAATGTTTTGATATTAGATTTTAAAATTCTGACTTTGAGATGTAATATAGAACTACTTGTGAATGAAATTTGGACACACTTTCTAGATGTAAAATGCACAGTTAATTCCAATGTGAAAAGAAATAATTATATGAAGTTATCAAAGAGTATTTTACATATTCCATAAGTTTTTAATACTTATAACGTTTTCACTCAGATTAATAGCTTATCCCCCTAAAACATGGTAATTAATTTGAAACATTAATTTTCTATCTTTTAGGTCAAATATTCTGAAGACCTATTTAGGATGGCTACCCCAATCATTTAAGTCAAAAAAAATTGTTATTTTTCCATGCCAAATTGACTGGATTAAAAATTCAGTATTAAGGAAATCATAATAATAGGATGAATTTTTACAATTATATTAATTAGAAAAAGGACACTAGAATTTGAAAATTCTTCAAAAATGTTATTAAATATAAATTCATTTGAAGCTTATCCATTTGTCTTTAATAATAATTTATACTTAAAAAATTGGTGAGTAATATCTAGAACAAAAGAATCTTTTTAACTTTTTTTATTTCCTCCAGCAACATGCATCACCCCTGAAACGTACACATCATGCCACTAAGCTATCAAACAGCACAAAGTCACAATTATGGAAATCAGGTCTTCATACAACAGTTTTTGTTCCTCTCAGTCAACTGAACAATGGAATTGATGTGTTAAAAATACAACCAGCTTTGAAATATTTAATGAACAATGAAAAATTTGAAATTGTGGATGGAAATAAGCAGAATTTATTTAAAATTTCTGCAAGGTAAGTAATGTTTTTAGTTCAAAATTGATAGTTTCTTATTGCATTCATTTTTTATAAAGGAGTAAAATTTAAAATTTTATGATCCTTTTTTTTGTTTGTTTGATATTATCAATCTAAATTAGGAAATAAAAATAATTTCAAAATTCAAAAATAAATTACCTTTGATTTTAATTTTATTCTTTCTAAATATTATTTGTATATAAAAAAGATACTTACATGCATCATCCCCACAGGAGAGGAGTGGCTGTATTACATACAAGAGAAAAAATCAAACAACCAGGACTTCACATCCTGAAAATCCTAGGAACTGTACAAAATACAAGTCTTGCTACACCTGTAGAAGAACCATTTCACTTAACAGTTCATTTAGTAGTGAAGTGATGACAGATCTGTATTTGTTTATTATATGTTGCATTTGATATCAAGTTAGATATAAATACATCAAATATGAACCTCAGTTTGAGACGGATTTTTATAAACGCCTTTAACTTAATTTGCAACTTCAAAAAAAATTGTCTTTCTTTATTTAATGAAAATATTTTTATGATATTTTGCTAAGAACTGTCTATAAAAATTTTCCTTGTATAGATGCAAAAGATTTCTTCCCAGCGGTGTCTTAGAAAATTTCCAGTTGTAAACTTCTCTCATAATTAATATTAATTCAATTTTTATATTGCATATAAATATCAAGCAATGTTATTTATTTGGTAGAGATACACCTAACATTCAAAATTAAATTGTTTTAGCTGATTCTTTTACTGTATAACCCATTCTTGAGATGTCACTGAAACTATGCTGTGTGATAAATGCTTCATAAAAAATTTTAAAAAATTGCTAAATTTCTTTTTAGATTTCATAAAAGTATGCAATGGAAATCAGCTTTTCTTATTCCTTAAATTAAAATTATAATTTATTGAATACTTACATTTTATCCAGACCCAAACAAGTATTCCAAATATTCTGTGATATTCTGAGGTATAATGCATATGAACTGTGGTGAAAATGTTCATGTACATTAAGTGAATATTTTATATCTATTGTTGTCTAAGCGCCAAAGAAATATCAATCATACAAAAAGTTAATCAATGAAAATTTTTAACATATCCTTCTTGAAGAATTGAAAAGAGCTCTACAATTCGGCATTGCAATTCTACATGTATCATAATTAACTCCATAAGCAAGCTATGCTGGCTCAGCAATAATTTCATTATAATCATTTCATCATCATTTTTTGTAAGCTTTTCATGTGAAAAAGTGTACAGTTTTTTGTAAAATGAGTAATTTTTAATAAAGTTATTTATAATCATATGTTTTCACTTTGCATAGCATTCTTAGCTTTTTTTTTTTTTTGAGGAAAAATTTGCAAATAGAAATTTACAAACCTAATAATTATTCCAAATATGGATTTACTTACAGATAAGGTACAAAATAAAACAAACACCTATAGAAAAGTACGCCGCATTTCATATCTACTCTGGAGTAATGACACCTGGGGAGATAAAAGGGGAAAAAAAGGGGAATCTTTAGGATTCTCAGTCAGTTGAATGGATATACGTGGAAATATTTATTTAATAAGAAAAAAAATGTTAAAGTTTACATATAGTACAAAAAATAACAACTATACACAATAAAATAATGAGAAAGGGAGTGTTTGGTGGGAAGTAGTATGAGAGCAAACATTTTGATGAAGTTAATATTTCTTGGAGAAGGGATTGCTTGTGGAAGGAGACAAAACTTTATTCAGGGTTTGGATCTGAGGAGATCAATTCTTCTTTATCTTGCAGAAATTGCACAAGATTTTTGATTTTGGACATTTTGTTTCCGATAACGTTGATCCACCAGATTCATTTGAGGCCATGGGTGGGTTTGTTAAGATGAAAAAATGTGTGAGGGTGGCAACTAGTGACATAATGAAGTAGATTGCCCACTTCAATGTAGTCACAGTGATTCGACCCTTTAACATGAAACCATTTGAAGTATGATGGGAAAGGGCCATGGCTGATTGCAAAGATTATATCTAGCATGTTCCAAGATGCTGGGTTCAAAGAGACTTTGGGGATAATTTGATGTTTCTACTAGTTGAGCCATTATCCTATTCTTCTTGCCATCACTATAGGCTCAATTTATTTAATACTAGCCGCCTTTGGCGACCAGCCGGTTCGCCAGTATTACAGCTCGCTACAATTTTCAATTAAATATTTTAAGTAACTAGTCTCTTAATATATTCTCAAAAAACAATTTTAGTCTTCAAATTTTGATAGTCATACCAAACTTATACTGTTGTTTAGATCGTTTCGTTCAATTTACTCTATATATTTTGCTATTTTGTTGTCATTTCCAGTTAAACGTCAACTTTCATTTAAAGTGAAAATGATAAAATTGCAATTAATATAAAAGACATTTTTTAATAAAACCAAGCTTTTTATTTTATTTATCATCTTTATTGCTATTTATTTATAACCATTATTATTGAATATGAGTATTGCAAACAGAATATCTCGGTATTTAAGTCTTATGTGAACTACAAAATATTTTTGATAATTTATGTAATGTCTCAAAGAATAATTCAACAAAAATCTCTCAGATTTAACATAAAATTCAGTTTTTAGTTTTGCTTTCAAAAGGATTGAAATGAAATCAATCATAATATTTTGTTCCAGCCTATAAATATATTTCAAAAATTATGAAATCTAAATTTAATGCAGAAAGGTATCATATTCTGAGAAATATTCTGGACACACCAAATTTTAAATAAATGAATGAATGTTTCCATTTTCCACAATCAACTAAGACTTATTTATGAAGTTTTGAATGTTAAAAATTTAGAAAAACTCAACATTTTCATAATCTTAGGCCAATTAATCTTGAGAAACCTGCGCGCCGATTGGCATATTTTCTTTGAAACGATCGATGGAAAATCTAAAATTATCCTTTTTTTTATTGAATAGTGATATTCAAATTTTCATAAATCAGTCAGTTTAAGTGATTGATTTAGTTGATTGGAAATTAATTCTTTTTATTTAAAATATTAGTATTTCAAGAACATTTTGTTATTCATAATTTCCACAGCAGAAGCTTTATGTAAAATCAAAAATTCGTTATTTATTAGAGCATTTATTGAATTAAATTACATAAAATATAATCATTTTCTATTTAAGCCATTTTAGTATATCTGTTGTGTTCGTGCGTCAACAAAAATAGAATGCAGAAAAACTTATTATGAAACTAAATCTTATTACATTATAGATAATATTATCAAATTTACATCAACTTATTTTCATTCAAAATTCTAGCATCATTTTTAAACAACAAATTAAAAGTTCCAAAAATATCACTGTTGCCAATCTGAATTTCACAACTATTTACAAAATAAAATTTATAATTATTAAAATAATCGTTTGCTTTTTTTAAATAAAATATTTACGATTTATGTCGCAACAGATCTGTGTCTTACTAAAGGTTTACAAATTAGCTGTGTGGCCATGATTTGAATGGATATCCTGTTCATAAACAATTTTTCTTGAATTTATTTTTTAGAAAAAATAATATTTCATATTTGTTTCATTTCCTACAGACACGTGCCGAAAATTATAATTTTGCAGATTTTATTTTCAAAAAGATTTAATTTATTTTTAATTGGTTCTTTAATTAATGTGATGGCAACACTTTGTAAAAAGCTATTTTTTCCCCATGAATGTGAAACGTTTATTTTTATTTTGTACGAAAGAAATTGTTGAAAAATAATATTTATTTAAAAATTCATTAAAAACAGAAATTTAATTTTAAGGTTAAAACATTGGTAGCTTTTAAAAGATAAATTTTTGATCTTTAACTTGATGTAAAAATATTTTCGGAAGTTATAGCAGAAACACGCCAAAATTTCGCTTAATTTTTGAATAAATAAAATTCTAATTAAAAATTCGAAAAAATAACCCCCAGGTGCACATTCCCGGCCTCCAAGGTATACACGTGCCAAATTTGGTAGCTGTAGGTTGGTCTGGCCCGTAGAGCGCCAACACACACACACACACACACATTGAGCTTTATTATAAGTATAGATAATTTTAAGATGGCTTCTCGGAATTGGATATTGAAAGAGGGTACCTGTAGAAATGGCTTGCTTGGCTAAGGAATTTGCAGCTTCGTTGTCATTATGGCCAACAGATGCTTTAATCCATCCTAACTGAATAGAAGGGTGGCAGAGTAAAATGGCTTGAATATCCTGAACAATGGGGTTTGAGGAGGAAAATGAGCAGATCGTTTTTAAACTGGACTCACTGTCGCTCCAAATCTTAGTATTATGGGCGAATTCGCTAGTCCATTCATATGCTTCCTTAATGACCAACTCAGCATGAAAGACAAAATTCTTTTCATTCAAATTGCTGAGCCACTAAAGAGTAAATTGGTCGTTTTGGAAAACGCAAAAGGCAAAATCGGTTTTTTTTTTTTTTTTTTTTTTTTTTTTTTTCCCCTTCGATTTTGGACCCATCTAAAAATATCAGTCTTGTTTGTAAGTTGGATTTCTTGTGTGAGAGAAATTCTGTCTTCAAGAAGGAAGTCTGAAGGAAAGATTTTCGTATAGAAGCATTTGATCTCAAAGTTCTCAGGATTGAATTTTAAATTATGGAAATGGCAAGGCAATTGAAGACGACTTGCTCTAACATAAGTTGCTTCTGCTTCCACTTTAATGTGAAGAGGAAGAATTCCTTTGATGATTTGGAGTGCTGCCGTAGATATTGTGAGTAATGCGCCAGAAATACTGAGGAGAAATTTCTTCTGTATAGAGTTTAGGATTCTTTATTGTCAAGATCAGAGAGGATAAGCCCAAGATGATGCTCCATAAAGGATCATTCTCTCGGCAATGATAAAGTAGAGATGGGGCCTGAATTATTTTTTTCAATCCTCATGTGGAGCCAGCAATTCTTTTCATATAAAAGAATCACCTTTGTTTTGATGTTGATGAGGTGTGGGATCCAATTATCCATGGTAACACCGAGATATTTTAAAGATTGTTGACATTTGATTGTCACATTATTCCATCTAATTGTTGGACCATTAACTAATTTGCTAATCAAGATATTGCATGTTTTTTCTTCAGAAATTTGAAGGTGATATTTTTCGGTCCTGTGCTTGATGATTGAGAGGGCGTCCTGGGCGGCTGATTTCAATTTCTCTCCCATTGATTCATCTACAACAAAAACAAAGTCATCTGCAAATGCCTAGAGATGAATGATTTTCCGAAAGAATTTTTGCAACTAAATACTAAAAAATTGGCCCAGACCAGGAGCCTTGCGCTCAACCTTTGTGCTGTGACTAGGTGGCAGTGCCTTGTGATGTTTCAAAAAGGGCTTCTCTATTTTTAAGGATATTTTAGTTTTTGAATTTAAATTAAGTTTATTGAGGCTGTTACAGATGGGAAAGTATTCATAAGGTCCCATAAAATGCTCTTATCACTGTTTGAACTCATTATTTTTTTTTCGGTTAATTGCTGGATTGCGTGACCTGTGGACTTTCTGTCCCTAAAGCCACATTGGTTTGGGATGAAGCACATCATTTACTCTGAGGTGATGATTAAGTCTCTGCAAGAGGAGTTTTTCAAGAGTTTGCCAATGGTGGGAAGAAAAGAGATGGGGCGATAAGAACTGATGTTTGTTTTGTCTTTACCCTTCTTGTGAATCAGCGCTATAATTCCTTTTTCTATCGAAGTAGGGAAACATTGCAGTTGAAGGCACCTATTAAAGAGGGTGTGGAGAATATTTGGGAAATTCTTGTTTATTTCTTTCAGTATTATATTATCTATTGAGTCAAAACTTGGTGCCTTTTTATGTGGGGCTTAATGAAAGACTTGTTTTTTATTTCATTTTTTGAAAATGGCGGTTCCAGGATGAATTAACTGGTTGGGATATCTGGGAAGACAATATCTTGTGCTTGAGGGTAAAGAGCCTTGAGAATTTCTTGGGTGAATGTGTTAGCATCACCTTCGTTTGAACGCCCCAAGAGCTTGAAGAGTTTTAAAGATGATTGAGCATTTTTGATGCATGCTTTATATGGTTTACCATATGGATTTATTGAATTGGTGCAGAGGTTAAGAAAGGAGGACCATTTTGCTTTTTGGGTGGCCTTGAATTCTTTTCTTTTCTTTTCTTTCATTCTATCTGGATAAAATGTTGTTTGAGAGACCTCTGTGAGTGCCATACTCTTCTTCTTAAAACCCTGAGTTCTTTTTTCCTAATTTTGAAATCCTATGTCTACCAGTTAATGTTATGATTAATTTCTGACATTTTTTTCCTTTTTTCCTTAATTTCTGACATTTTTTCCCATTTTTTTCCTTTTCCTTTTTCCTTGCTTTGCACGTCTTGAAGATTTCAAACTATACATTAAATGTTGCTGCCGAAAGATTTTCATGATTTTAGGTGGAGATTACCGAGTTGAAAAGATCTAGGATTTTAGTACTGAATTGTCGAATAATTTTACTGTGACCACCATAAATGCTGCTTTAAAGTCGCAGTAACTCGAGTCTTTGCACTGTGAGGATATATGAATTTTGATATATTTGTAATCACTTAGGGAATAATCTTCAAAAACTTCCTAATTGCAGAATGAGGCAAGGTATACTCCTTTGATGATTGATAGGTCTGGCCAACCTTTTCCATCGTTTATTTTAAAAGTGGGGGGGGTGTAGAATTTCCTCCATTTAGGAGAAACAAACGATTTGCTGCCATGAAATCTTCCACTAAAGATCCTTTGATATTTTCGTCTCTGTATCCCCAGATTATGCAGTGAGCATTAAGGTCTGCCTCGAAGAGAGCCATTTCCATACAGATGCTACTGAGAAAAATTTCGAGGTCTTGTAGAGTTCCTGAAATGCTTGAGTACAGTGAAGAATAGAAGGAAATTATTGTCAGTGAGACTTTATCCATTTGTATTTTAATTGCCGTGGAGCTATTCGTAAAATGAAGAGAAACTGGCTTTCGGCAGGAACAGGGTGCGATCAGACCTGCGTTTTGGATACCGGAAAGTCATTGATTCCATGATGTTGGAATTCCTGTGATGTTTCCTTCATTTATGTAAGGTTCTTGCACTAGTATAATATCTGGAAGATGGATCATGGCCGTTTTAGCCAGGACAGAAGTAGCTATGTTTGATTTGGCTATGTTGATTTGAAGGATGGTTAGACTAAATTAGGAGGTGGACTTGGAAGACCAGTTAAAACTGGTGAAAGAATGGAGAAAAGGCTGTTCTATCTGGTGAGATGCAAATAGCGTGGAGCTTGAGAAGAAGATATTGTTGTTATTCATATTGTAGTGTCATTCGATACTTTGCTATTTCCTCCAAGTATGTGGGAATTTGTTGTCTGAGTCCGAATGTTCTATGTAGAATCTTGCACCTTTCTGCGTATTTTCTTCATGGCATTTAATACATGATTCCAGGTTGTTTCTGCAGTACTTAGTCTTATGCTGATGGCCACAATGAGCGCAATAATGCTTCGAAGATAAGCACTTTGTCTGGATGCGCCCATAGCGTTGGTATTTGAGGCACCTCTTACCAAGTATTCTTAAATGAAGTGCGCTTTCCAATTTAGGCGAACCTTAAGCAAAGTTTTGATATACTCCGGCATTCTTGGAATTACAAAGTGACTGCAGTCCCCTCTTCTCTCAATTACAAATTGTGGTTTCAAAAAGTCTTTGCGAACTTCGATGGCGATCTCCAGCATCTGCCATCTCATTTGGGATATCATATATAATGCAATTCTAGAATCTGGTTGATTATGGGTTTTTTTGTTTTTTTTCATTCGACAGTTTTAGCTAGCTTCTGATTTTCATATCTGGATTAATTTCTGCGCTCCGGGCAATCCACTACGATCCCTTTGTTCCTGAGAGGCCCGTCTGCTTTCATAGCCATTTTTTTTTGTTGTTGTTGTTGGTTGTATAGTTTCTTCAACCAGCTTTTTAACATTTTCTTTGTTAAAAAGGCGGCCATCAGACATTCTTTCGAGAATAGTCTGCTTGTATAATGACTGTGGCTTCATCATATGTTTTTGTTGGTGTCGCTTCTTTTCTTGTCTCTTCAGCATATCTTTCCTCCTTTTTTCGTAGAAGGTTGCGTAAGTCCCCAAGGAGGGCAAAGTCCTTTACCCTTTTACCATCATTTAGTCTTAACTTATGGTTTGCTTTTTTTCCCTTCAAAAGTACCGAGTGTTCAGCAAAAAGAAAGTCTCTTTTGTATACTGCAGTATTTTTTACTGCTTCGGTAGCCCCTTTTCTGTTTTCTGTTATGGGTTTGTCTGCCAGCTGTGAGTTAACTGGATTGGGATACTGGATTTTGGTAGAAAAAGAATTTTTACCAATCATAATTGCAACTTTCTCCAGAAAAATAGAGCCCTTGAGAAGAAAAAATTAAATGCTGTAGAAGAACAGACGATTTACAGAAGAAGAAAAAAAAACGGGCAGAGGCCCCCTAATTCTGAGAAAAATGTGCTAAAGAAGTTCGTAATGGTGCGTTCAGGATAATTTGGAATTTAAAAAAAAAGAAAGGGGGAGACAGAAAAAAGGATATTTCTCCCCCCTTTTTTTTTTTAAGCGAGAGATTTAAAATATGGAAATTTATTTATGTTGCTACAATATTTACAGGATCCTAGCAATGATCTTATAGTATCCAAAACGTAAATAAAAGGAATGAGTTTGTGCTAAGTTGCTCATATTGCCAGACATTTGTAAACGGTTTGTTCGTCTGTTGGGTCGGCACCCAAATGTTTCTTTAAATTATGTTCTACCTTTCCTTTGAATTATTTGAACTAAAAAAAAAACCTTCAAGAAAGGAAAATAATTTAAATTTAAGCTAGGAATGACTTTTATAAATGAGTACGATTCTCTGAGGAGGATAACAATCGAGGAGTAAGAAGTAAGGGGATTTAAGAAAATCGGGTATTAACTGCCCGTAAATTAAGTAACACGGACTTAAAATGTATAAGAAAATTTTAAGAATATAACAAGATTATGCCACAGGATTACTAGTAATGGTATAGAGAAAGAATATTAAAAATAATGCAAGGAGAATGTTATTCGTTAATAATAATAATCTTTTAATTAAGCTAAGTAACGTGAACTTAAAATGTTCTTGAAATATTGAGAATGCATCGAGGTTATGCCATTGGAATATTACCAGTAACGGTGCAGAAAAAGAATATAAAAATACAGAATATTAAAAATAATTATGAGAAGGCCCCATGAAACTGAGAACACTCATGAACTAATTATTAATAAAGAAAATGACAGAAGAGAAAGTAAGAGTTTTATGTAATTACAATCTCAGAATAATAGTTTACAAGTAATTATAGAGTGCAACTTGCTTGAACAGATGAGTTTCAAGTAAATCGAATTAAGTGCCCAAAGGGTTAAACTGATGCTTGCATCAGGAGTTGGGAAAGGAAAATTACTGCCTGCTTGCGTCTTCTCAATTGTCCAAAAGTTAGACAAAGAATGATAATAAAATTATGGTAGAGAGAAGAAAATCAACTTTAAAAAACTATCAACAAAGAGAAAAACACATAGTTTCAGCAAGGATACTTGTTATATATATATATATATATATGAGTATATAAACATGACTGACAGAAATATATTTGCACGTAATTAAAAGCCTCCATTTTTAAGATGTGGCATTTTGGAGCAAAAAAACAAACAAACTGCACTTATTTCGGAAATATACAAAATATTTACTTAAAGGAAATATTAAAATGCTCAGAGAACATAAATAAGTAAAAATAAAAGATATAAAATAATAGTTGAAATATATCAACAATATATATATGATATTGAGCAAATGCTGTTTACTCACGAGGGAGGCGGGAATGGAGGGAAAGTTAGCCAATGGTTGCATAAGTAGCAATTTTTTTTAAAAATTATATAAAATTAACAAAATTTTCAAGGATAATGATCTGGGATATTATTGGATATCGTACATAGTTTTATTCATCTTTCAGATTTTTTAAAAAGTCATAATAGTTTTTTTAGTTATAGAAAGCGAAACAGAAAAAATTCAATAAATATAGTTGCTTTTTCTTGGGAGACTTTCAGAAAGAAAAAAAAATGCTGCAGGGGAACTACAAAGAGCAAATGAACATATTGCTTACCAAAATACTCTTGAATGTACCCTTTATGTGTATAAAAAATGATGAAAAATAATGATTAATTAAGACGATGTGGAAGGATAGTGAAGGTTAGAAAAGTGACTATGCAGTTGAGTTTGCATATCAGCATTATTAAAAAACTGCTCAAAAGTCTCAAAGGAAAAAACTTTGTACATTCATACACATAATTTAGCACACTATTATCCAGCAGTATTAGGAGTCATTTATCCTGGCCGTTCAATATTTTTCTTAGCCTGACATCATCAAGGGAGGCATCTCATGGGTTTGAATGGAAAAATATAAAAAATGTTCAGAACACAACAAAGTTTCACTATAGAAAGCACTTCTGCAATTAATATTTTACAGAACACTTGCACTTATGAAGAAGAATTTGCTAAAAATGAAACAAAGAAATCACAAACACATAAAAAGTTATGGCTACTTACCGGAGCTTGCACTTGTATGTTCTTCCTCTTAGACAGACTGACTTTTAGTCATAAATCAGAAGAAAAAAAATCTTGTTCCAGGTCTCCAAGCCAGATTCTTTATATTTTTAGTTCTTGCCATTTTTTTATTTACATTGATGTGATTACCTCACGCATACTTGCATCATTAACTACTCAGTATTTAAGAAGCTTTTTTTAAAAAACTAAATATTAGGATTTATCTATTATCATATAAAATCAGACAAATGTATCATTTATAATAAATATATGCACTCAAACTTTCAACTGCTCAAATTATTTGCAATGTTTCCTTAATTATAATTAGATATAAATATCAATAAACAATATTTAAGTACTACTTTAAAATGCAAAAAAGAATGCATATTAAATATACTGATGAAGTATATTTCAATTTCTAGTGAAATAAACAAGAATTATTGTATCAAAATATACAAATATATTATTTCAATAATGCACATTACTTCTTTGATGAAAAAATATGCTTTATTATGTTTAATATTAGAACAATGTTTTTATAATCATCTTGGATTGTTATTTTATGAAAGAATTTAAACACTTTTCAGAATGTATTAAAAACAAACAGCAGCAAATATATCAAAACAAAACATTTCTATCAAATCAAACTTTTAACAAATGAGAATAAAACTTGTGAAATGTGATGAAAATGCCCAAAAGTTGGCCCCAATAAAAGTCATTTTAGTAAGGCAAAACAAAAATAAACAATCTTTATGCACCCTTGTTATCACAGTGAGATCAACATTTTCTGTAAGGATCTTACTTTAATATCAACTTTTAGAATGCAAGTCAAACAGACCTTTAAATCCAATTCTAAAATCATAATTTTAATTAAAAAAATACACTTCAGTCTATACAGATTTTTAAAAAAATCTGTAAAATGCTTTAAAAAAAACAAATGTAATCCAATGAAATAATAAAGTTGCAAACTTAACATAAAGTACACAAAACAAATTTTTAACTCTGTTTGCTAAAAGCCGTAAATTTTCAAAACTTATAACAAATAAGTGTTGAAATTTTGCATCTAAAACAAATCAAATCCTTTCAAAAATTCCTGCTTAGCATCTTTTAAAAATATGCATGTAAATGCAAGAACATTTCACATTTGTTTTCCTAAATGCAGCAGAAATGACAATATAAAAATTTTTTATGAAAGTTTCAAACAAAAAAAAAATAATAAACGCATCTTGAAAAATTATATCCATACAAATTTTTAATTTTAATTTTCGCCAAAGCATTGCATGTGCGTCTTAAGAATAACTCCTTAAATCTATTTATATTATTCACATATTCAACAGTTTCATAATAAAATGCTTTAATGCATAAAAATAAATTATTTCCCAAAAATATAATAAATTTATTATTTTGACTTGCATTCCTAAAACAATTACAAAATATGACACAGGAATGTATAAATAAGTTATCATCTACATAGTATACATATTTGTCTGTTAGTCAACACCATTCTAAAACTAGCTAAAAATAATCTTGAAATAGTTAAATTGATTGTTTCAGTACCATCTGTTTACCAAGAGAACAGTTACAGACAGTCTGCTTCTTTTTGTTATAAATGAAACTGTGCAAAATCTGTCTTTCAAAAATAAAACTTCAAAGGAAGTCATTGGACATATTCATGGAAAGAGAGGCACTAAATGAATAGAAATATACTTCATTATATATTTTGTTTCTGAAACAATCATATGCAGATTTTAAATCTGAGATGTTCTTCTGAATAAACCATTAAAATGAAGCTAGCAGTGTTTGAGAAAGATGAAGCCCCCAATTTTTGAAATTTGTTTTAAGCATTTACCATTAAAATATTTAAAATAACATGCATCAGCAAAAACAAATCCTTAAAGATACTAAAATTATAAATATTTATGTACCACAAAAATATTTTAATTGGTTAAAATAAATTATTACTTTTGTTTTCAATTCACCTCACTTATTGGGTATGCAAATTACAAAAAAGTAAGTAGAAATAAAAGACGTTTGTTCATTGCACAAAATTATTCTAAGTACTTTGAGATAAATAGATTTAAATAGACAGAAATGGATACATTTGTTCTTGAAGCATTTTTAAAGTATACCAAGAGTATTCAATTACAAAATTAAAATAGAATGAATAATTTTTAGTACTATAGATCAAAACA
>JAPMOR010041180.1:281423-299184 GCA_026543865.1 Argiope aurantia | reverse complement strand
TATATATATATATATATATATATATATATATATATATATATATATATTTAACAAGTACACTTATCATTTAATTAAACCATTCAATAAAAATATACATCAATTTGAGAACTATTGGCCAATATATAAAAATCTCTTACTAATTAAATACTTTGAAAGATTACTAGAATTATTGAACAAATCCATGTTTACAGAACAAATGCTTTTGTCATATTTGTTTTAAATCTACTTAATCTAAGTACTAGCTAATTAAAATCCAAAAAATTCTCTTTCCAAAGCATCACAATATAAATCAGAAAATGCATAATCATTGGAAGCAGAGAAAACTAACTTCCACAAGAGCTTCTACTTGATGCAACATCATTGGCTTGTTACAAAATTCAACTAAAGGTTTTGGGCGACTCAGAGTAAGAGGGCGCAACCTTGTTCCATAACCACCAACTAAAATCAGTGCCTTCATTTTTTTTTTCCTTCCTTTTAAATCCAAAATCTGTAAATAAACACAGCATAAGAAAAATGCCAATGGATATATAAGCAATGTTTCACAAGACATGAGAATTTAATGAAAGATAAAATCATATATATTTCAAACCTTGATTCCCAATATATTGATTTCTTTATTAAAGTATGTATAGTTTATTTTTAAATTAAATACTAAAAAAAATAATTAATAAATAAATTTACAAATATCGGAAATATTTACACAAAAAAAAAGACTGTGATTGGTTTGGTAGAAACAAATATAATACTTCAATTCCATATACATATTTAGAATAATACGCTACAAAATGATGCAAGCTTAGAAAAGATTTTGGTTGAAGAATCCTATTGTTAAGAATGAAAAATAGTTGAAAAAAGTTAATTTCAATACTTTCAAAGAGGGACTCCTAAAATTTCAATAATTCAAGCCATATTTTAGAAACCAAATTTTTAATTGAATTTATCCAGTAAGTTCCAAAAGTTGTTTTATACCTCTCAAAAAATCGCTTGTGAAAGTAGAAGCATTTATTATTAAATACAATTTCACAAAAATTATAATACAGCTTGATGAAGATTTTAAGTTTACATAAAATTTTGCAGACTATGTAAAGTTGCATATGCATATAATACTTTTTATAACGTGTTGAAATATAAATATATACATTCAAGAACTTAATGCAATTTACAGTTCAAAAAAAAAACTGCTTTAAACAATGACCAGGATAAGAATTTAAGGTAATGTATTGATCGATTTTTATAATACTTTTAGATAAACAATTTCGTGGATCTTTCTAAAAAATGCAATTGCGTTTTAGTGCAGTATATTCCATTTAATATGTACTTAAATAAACTAAGTTTTAAACATTTTTCTTAAAAATGCAATTGTTTTTGAGTCCAACAAATTGTATTATCAATGTTTTTCATTAAATTTCGTCAGTTAGTTAAACAAATGATGAAAAAAAAAGATAAAGATATTTTATTTAAAATTATTCTCTAAATAATTATTAAAATTCTTACTTCAAGCAAAATACACCTGAAACTGAAAGATATTACGGATATTCAAAAGCACAACAGCACCAAAAAGTACCTGCTATAAACAGTCATCAAAGAACACACAAAATAAATTTATTTAAAAACCAGCTCATCAATTCACCCAAACCGGTGACAGCGTGTCATATCAGCTAAGAAAATCTTCATTCGTTTGATAAAAATGAATAAGAAAAAAAAATGTTATAGTCATTTGATTCGAATAAAGAAAATTTTTAAAGGTAAAATTTCTCTAAATTTAACTTTTCAAAATATTTGTTCAATAGTTAAAAATATAGAACTTGGAAACAATCCTCATTCTAATTTCAAATGTAAACACGGACCGACATAAACTTTGAGATAACTCTTTCTTCTGATTGGATCGAAAAAGCAAGCTAAGTATTTCCAAGTGTTTTGGCAACATGCAGTAAACGAATGAACTATTTGCTTGTACCCACACTAGCTTCATCAATCTCTCAATAGGTTGCGATAAACGATCCCGCTCTTCCGATGAATAGAGATATCCAGCGTGGCTATGATGACGTGAAAGTTTCGTTTTCAACTGTTTTTTTTTCTTTCCCAGAATGGAGATTGATTTTTGTAGTGGTGTAATAGTTCTACTCCAAATATCTTTATTATACTTAATTAAACTCCGTTTCTGCTGAAAGGGGCGAATAAAATTATATAGAAATAATGAATAAAAAAACTTTTACCAGTGGAAAGGAAACTTATATAAAGGAAAATATTTTTTTATATCTGAAATTTGGAGATCAAAACAAAAAGTGTAAAAGCGTTGTGGAAGTTGCATTGGGTAGGATAGAATCTGAGACCTTGTGGTTTGCAGCCGAGTAAGAAGACCACATGACAAAAGTAATTACTTGTGTCCCATACCTGTTAGCTGCCTTATAAGCTTTCACTACAGCGTCATTTGCACATAAATATAGTTTAAGTAAATTGTAATGATATTTGTGCTGTATTTTGATTATTATACAGTGAATGCTTTGAATTTATTATTATTATTATTTCCTATGATATTCATAACTGTTTACAGCCTGCTCTTAATACGTTCTGCTCCTCTGATTTTCATTTCGGTCTCCAGATTATTGGTAAAAAAATTATTATACCATTTTAATAATTTTTCAATGTTTTAACTCCTAAAAGTGTTTTCTTCTTTTATTTTCATTAATTCAGCTTTTATTATCACTTTTCATTATATCCATAATAAGTTTTTAAAAAGTATAAAACACCTCAATTTTAGCTGAGAATCAAAAGACGACTGACTCATTGGTATTGTATGCAAAGCATTATTCCAAATTAGTCCATAATCTTTAAACTTGCATCTGTTCTTCAAATAGTTATATAAAATTTCTCTGTGTAGAAATTCTAATTATATTGTGGTGGTGTTCATGTAGAGTGTTGTATAAAGCACTTCATCGTTATTAGAAAAATAAACTCTTTATTTCACTAACAACTATCGTAACATCACCGCTTAGCGCACGTATACATAGAACGGGGATTCCCCGTTTGAAGAATTAACATAGATTGTATTAGGGAAAGTAGATAGGTAGCGCTTTAGAATAACATGAATGCAAGATGGCGCTACGATCACTACAATATCATAATATATGTATTGAAATTCCATAAGGTAATTGAATCTCCTGTTTCGCGTTTGAAAAGCCTCTTATTCTTTAGATAAATATTTTAATTATTATTTTTCATTATATTCTTAAATTTTTACTTTTGAAAATTTTTATCAAAAACTTGGATATTGAAACAAAGCAGCGAGATTTTAAGAGAAAAAAAATCCTTTTCAGTAAATTGGAAATTATAATTTTCCAATTATAAATTATTATTATTTGAAATAATTATAATAAATATTAATTTTGCACATTATTATAATTTTCATTGAATTTCACGAATTTAAATTTTATGATTGTTTTGTTTCATAATATTTATACATTAGTTTGATTTTTCTGTAATTTTTTGAAAATTAAAATACAACACTTAAAATTCATACTACAGATGAACATTGTGAAACAGGGACGAAAAAATTATAGTAAAGAAAATGAATAGATAGGGAACGGTGGAAAAAAGGTTTTATTCCCAAAATGATGGTGGAACATAAAAGTGACGGTAGGAGATGGAGGAGAAAAACACAAATGTTTTTCGTAAGGAATTGATCTTCTTTTATTGCAAAGATTGCCGTTAAACAATATTATTCAGCAATACTTGAGGCACAGAGAAGGAGATCCAGAGGTCTCACTCTCATAGACACTAATGGCAACTTTTTTAAGATGACCATTCACATAGACAGTAGCGCCGTCTCTGTTGATGCCAGCGACTTGGAACTATTGCGCGTGGAATGACGTCATCTTTCTTCGTGACGTCATGATACGGATGTCAACAAAGCAAATGCATTTATTTTATTGACTTTTCTAGGCCTAATTTTAGTCTTGGGGTAATATCCCGCAGTAAATTGATATCCGAAATGATTTTTTTTTCATTTATATTCTCCCTTCTTATATATATAAAAAAATTCATCTCTGCTTGTTGTGAACTGGTGAAATTCAGATGCATTATTACCATATTTCAGATTAATTAAATTACATTTACAGTTCACTGTGAAATTCCATCAAATTATTTTTAAAAAATTCAATTAAAACAGAAACAGAAATGATTTTAAAGTTCATATGTAAGGTAAATACTTATTTTTGGCTACCTAAAGAATAAATTTGAAATTTTACAGTGAATGAATTTCATATTAAGTTATATTATTGATTATTAATTTTCACGTTCCATTAATTATTTTTAAACTGCAATTTATGAGTTTAAAAATATTTTATTCCAATTTGGACAACTTTTAATCAATTTTACTCTGTATTTATACTAGCTTTAATCACTCACATATCAGGTTGGGCTACTTTAATTTAATTTTATGTAAGTTATTTTAAGAGTGAAAATTTATTTCCGAAATACTTACAAATTCTAACAAAATTAAATACATAAATTTAGTATTACAGAATAAGCATGTAATAAATAACAAACAACCCAAATAATGTTGTCTTATTTTGTTGAAGAAAGAAATAATTGAAAACAATCCACATATTACATGGCAAAAAATTATTAGTAAACATAGCATAAGCTGATTTGAAATAGAAATTTCAATCGAAAATAAAGAGTGATTAGTTTTATAAGTTTAAAATATATGAGAAAAATGTTCTTATGCAATATCAATGCTAATTTTACAAGATAAAAATACAATTGGCTTGAGTCACATTTTTAACATGCTTCAGATGGTAAATTAAAAAAGTGGAAAGCATTAAAACAACAAACTGACATAATTATTACTAATTAATTTTCAAAAAATAAAATTAGAAAACTAAAACAATTTTACATGGTACAACATTCCTCCTATTGCTTTTTCTTGATCTAAAATGCTATGTTGCTATACACTCTATCATTTCCTCCCAGAACGAAATATGGAAACTGCCCTTTGTTAATGCACATAATTCTTTCTTTTCATGATACAATGTTCTTGAATTAACAGAGTCAAATAGTTTGTCAATCTTCCAAGGAATTCTGTTGTTTTTATTCCTTTGCTCTCAATGTTATTAGCTGCAACATGTAAATTCAAAGCAGTTGCAACAGAGCGACTAAGTACTTACAAATATAAAGCAAATGTTGTAGAAAACAATTCAGGCAACTTGTTTCTTTTTAAAAACATTAATATATTATACATCATTATGCATAAGAAAACAATTAAATAAAAGTTGAACTTCCTAGTGAATGTGAATCAAAGAAGTAGAAGTTAATCTAAAAGGTGATTTTGAATTTACTATCCATTAAGCATAAATAAATCCTCATTCTTTGAAAATAAAACTGAATATAAAGTGAAAATTTTGATCAGACATTTCGGCAATTTTTACAGAATATAATAAGTGTGGTAGGTTAATCCGTAAATGCTTAAGTAGATGATGTAGAAAGTTTAGAACAAGTATGCTGGAATTAATAGAAAGAAAAAAGTATATTATGACTATGTCTATCTGAGCTGCCAGTTTTACATTCATTTTCTTTATTCCACACACTTATATTATTATTAAACATTCAAATTCAGAGCTTTATCACATTAAAATTACAATAAAAGATAGGAAACATTTTGCCATCACATCATATTTAAAGCATTAAATCCATTAAAATATATTAAGAAAAAAATTTAAGAATCAATGAAATATAATTAGAAATAATATTTTATATGATTAAATTTACGAAATATGACAGTAATTCAATAACACAAATAGAAATTTCCATGTTCTCTAACTAAAGTAATTTTAATTCTTTCGATTTATTTTCATATTCAATTTCAAAACAATTATTAAACATACCTGTCTCATCTGAAGAAAATTTGAATAATATTGTGGTGAATAGCATATAAGCCAGTTAACAACTCTTCTATCCGAACGATCGTTTTGGTAAAATTGTTAAGTTACTGGACTGCTGACCAAAAGGTCCCAGGTTCTATCCTTGCTCATCCCATATCGCCTCATTGGTGACCTCGGACAATGAACCTTCAACCTTCCTACAGCTGTTGTGCGCCATCTACTCGCACCTAAAGTCGTCAGACTCACTTGACGCAGCAACCCGAAGTCGCCAGACACACTTGGCGCATTAGCACCCACACACGCTTGGTGCTATTCAACTGGATATCAGCCCATTAAGACAACAGCTAATATTACATCACCACTCAACATCCATATCGTTCGTCTCACCTCCGACTCACTGGAAGGAGAGTACTGTGGTGAATAGCATATAAGCCAGTTAACAACTCTTCTATCCGAACGATCGTTTTGGTAAAATTGTTAAATTACTGGACTGTTAACCAAGAGGTCCCAGGTTCTATCCTCAGGCATCGCTTACCGCCTCAATATCAATCCAGGCGTTTCATTCTGACTTCTACAACAAAGACAACATCTAAATTTGCTCACTTAGAATTTTCTCAATGATTTATCCCGAGTCACACAAGGTCCGGCGTTCGCATCCATTCTAAAAATATACAAGAAACACAGTGCACAAGGAAGAGAAATCTAAACAAATAAAAAAAAGAGAAAATGCATAAAACAAGATAAATCAAGCAAAATAATAATTTCAAATGTAAAAAAAAATTAATCAAAAGAGAATCTTCAAGGTTTCAGCAACGCGTTCAAAGCAACAAGCTCAAAATGGCGGCGACTTCCTGTTTCGTTTCGAAAAGTCGCCGCTTTCGTTTAGTTCCCGTACAAAGGGATCAACAGAGGTGACGCTACAATCGTTTACCAAACTTCGAAGTGAGACCTCTGAATCTGTTTCTCTGTGACTTAAGGTAACACAATTCATTTCTCATGAATTGTGTTCACTTTCATGAATATTTATCTCAGTCTCCGGACGATACGATCGTGCAACCAGACTTTTTCCCAAAGCATTTTAAATATGTTCAAGAGAATTTGAATCAGGGAATAAAGCTGGCTGTTCAATTTCTTGAAAATAGTATAACGTCTCTCTCATTTCAATTGCATCTTTGAGCTCAGACTTCTCCATCGCTTCGGGTTAAACATAGAATTCGAATGTAACATAGGCATGCTAAAGCGTGAAATCCGGCTTCAAAAGTTTGATTGAAATATATGTGACGGGTATTGTTTCAAACCACGTGGTTAGATAGACCATCAATATTCGGAGATTTCAATTGACCTTTGAATATCCAAAATCATTCTTTCAAATGGTACCATCGCTTTATAGTACTGCAAGTTTCTTTAATCCTCGTTTTGGGTCTTTTTCTCGGTATGTACATTGTTTTGAACGACTGCGCAAAATCGATCATAACAAAATAGCTCTCGAGCTTTACTTACAGATTTAGTGACTCCAAAATGCCCTCTACTTATACCGCCATGAGTCTCGCAGAACTTGAATTCTGCTCTTCATGAGAATTAGTTGCCAATGACAAGAATCCTCATTTATGATACTCCCATACTCTCCCATTTACGATATACACCACATTTAAAATGGAAGGCATTAAACCCCAGAATGAAGATGCAAGGAGGTCACAGGATCAAAGAATCCAGCGAACTTAGTTCCTTCTTCAAAAGTGATCTAATATTTGGATTTTTCAGTTGAAATTTTTGAATCTTACTTGAAAATCAGAGGTCCGCAGTTGTCATTCTTAAGAAAATTCATGGAAATATGCGTTTTAATTCCATACTTTCTCTCTCATTCAAGCAGTGTTTGCAGCTTTCAATTCGAGAAAGAATATCTGCATTTTCTTGAAAAACTGATTTACTAGGCTGGATTTCAATGTCAATGTGTAACAAACAAGTTAACGAGACTTAAACTGAAATTTTCTAAATACTTCAAACCTTGAATCCAGAAAAATTACACTAAAATTATACGAAGAGAAAGAAATTCACACTACCACATCCTTATACAATAGAAGATAAACTATTTATTTATATACTTGCGAGAAAAAAAAATGGAAAAAAATACAATAATATGCAAAATGGCACAATTTTGGTACGGGAGACGGTAAGTCACCGCAATCTTTTACAACCATATTCTTGAACTTTTCAGATCCGGTAAGCTGTCTGACCTTCAAATTCCAAAGCCATCTTAAGGAAACCATTTATCCGGAGGATAAATTTCCATCCATAGGAATAGTGATGGAAATCTATATTTCCGTTTATTTTATTCTTATACAATTCCATATAGGTAGATGGATTCGAACGAAACTTGAAGTATGTATTCTTTAGCTTCATAGGATTAACTGCGTTTTAAAGAATTTCTATGAACCTCTAAATGGAATGAAATAGATGTGAAAGATTTTACGTTCTTTCGTCATAATTTTAGAAGATGCCATCACAAAATTATTTTTACATCATCTTAAAATTCAAAACATTAGCTTTTTAATGATATCAACTATATTCACAAACAATTTTGATGTTTAGTCATTTCTTTTAGTTTGAATAAAATGTATATCAATTACATTTTTTTGTCGAGATATTAAATTTAATTCGTTACTTAATCTATCTCGCACAATTTTACTAATGTTCTAAAATCTTATTCGCGCGCAATAATACAACACTAAACTATATCTTTCAAAACTGTTCTACTGTTGCAATTTCTTTAAACTCTTGTTGAAGTTGAAGCAAATTTATCTAATATTTTTGCACTTTTAAAACTTTAATGGGCCTATTTGCCCTTTTTTTAAAGTCGTTTATTATTATTTTCTGTTACTTTTTCTTCACCTTGTGTTCCCTATAGCAGATTTTATTTTACTTTATACATTTATTAATTTTTATTGTATTATATATTTTATGGCAACAATTTTGAGATCATACGTTTCAAAAGCATCTTTAGATATTTTATTTTATTCTCCAATGCAGATTTTTGGCCTCTTTTTAACGTAGTAATACCTGGAATTAATTCATGCTTTTGCCTGTCAATCATTATAGCCATACCATCAGGCTCAAAATTGAATTAAATTTTATAGAAAATTTTAATATAAGGGCTTTTTTTTAAATAGAACGAAAGTGTAGATTCTAAAACCTCCATCGAGATAATATATATTCACAAAAAATAAACACAACCAAAAATATTCCTCAATGGGCACGATGTATTTTATTCTGCGAAAATTATATACTTGCAAATTAGCTTAATTTTCCATTCACTGTATTCTGTTTTTAGTTTCAGGTAGGCGTTTAAATGTCAATGAGCGTTACTATATTATGTATTAAAACAAGGGACAATTATCTAAAACCAAATAGCTTTTAAATTACTTAAACTATTAAGCTCTTAAAAGAAAATTTTATCTTTTACGAAAAGTCAGTATGGATCTAGGAAATTAATGTTTTTTTCAATAGTCAATTAAATGTTGTCAGTTCCAAAGTAGGAGATCCAAGCAATCTTTATGTATATGTGCCAAATTTGAGATTAATGTGAATCCGAAATAGAAGGCATCCTGGATATTATGCGCGGAAATCAATCATTTCTGACAGTGGATTTGAAATGTTCGACAAAAGATCGTCGTTTATCCGAAATCTGTTGATTAATTACATTTGAGAATCTTACAACTTCTTAAGGGGTTCAATATAAAAATTTTCGAGAATGAAAGTATATGTATTTTCTATATATATGTAAAATAAGAAAAAGATAAACGCAGAAGAAGCCATCGGCATAGTAACTTCTATAAATTTAGAAACGTCTGGTAATTTCTTTAATCATAAAAACATTCACATAAAAAGTTCTATCGGTCTTACCCAAGCTCTTGTTGAAGAAAACTATTCATGTTCTTTGTTTCCAATTATCTGGGAAACTTCCTATTCCTTCAATACTAGTATCCATATTCATGAAGTTTTTGTTACTCTGAGAATAGGTTTTTTTGCATTTTACTATGCAATTAAAATTTGATTTAGCTCCAGTTAAAGTATGTAGAAGACTTGCTATTGCTGAGAAATGTCTTATAAAACTGTGAAAATGGGTTCCCAAATAAACTAGAGAGAACGGATACTGTTTCTGGCAATCAACTAGTCTTAATTTTTCTTGGATAAGTTTTAATTCTTTCTACCGATATAATGTGCCCAAGAAAGGTAACTTCTTTCGAAAGAATCTGCTCTTCTGTGGGCTTAATATAAAGTTAACTTTTTGTAGCCACTGAAATAGTACTTTATGAATATTATTTAGATCTCTTCAAATGTTCCTCCTATTATCATAATGTCATATATACACTGGTGGGAAAAACTTAAGCAACAGGTATGTTTTTTGCCATAAATTCACGAGAAATCATCTGAGAGACATGAAATTCAGAAATGAGATACAGCATTTTGTTCTGAAAGAATGACGAAAGCATAGTTGCGCAGAAATGAATACAATGCATACAGTATGGAATCAAACAAAAAAAGGCTTTATTGAACTCATAGTATCGTTACACATGATTGTCTGTCCAAGAGGAAGAACAGCAAGCAGATGTTCCTTAGTATGGGATATACCCTCCCCTTACTGCAATGGTTGCTTCGCACCGTCTCCCCATACTCAGCGCCAGATTGTCCAACAATTCTTGAGGTAAGAGGGCCCATTCCTCAATCAGCATCTGTTTAAGTTGTCGGGTGTTCCAAGAGGATATAATCGTGCCACAAGGCGTCTTAACAAAGCATCCCACACATGTTCTATCGGATTTAAATCAGTGGAGCACGCCGGCCAATCCATTCGAGTGATATCTTCACTTTCCAGGAGCTCCTAAACAGTATGAGTCCTGTGTGGCCGTGCATTGTCATCCATAAAAACGAAGTCTGATCCAATGGCACCTCGGAACAGACGCACATGGGGAAGGATCACCTCCTGACAATAGCGATCTCCAGTTACAGAACCTCTGTCGAAAACGTGGAGCTCAGTCCGCCCGTTCATCACAATGCCTCCCCAGACGACAACTCCAGGACCACCGAAACGGTCTCTTTCCGTGATGTTACTGGGATGAAACCGTGTCCCGACCTCTCTCCAAATCAACTGGCGTTGGGAATCGCTTGTGGCACTAAAATGACTCTCATCTGTAAAGAGAACACGACTCCATTGATGAGATGTCCAGTTTTTGTGCTCCCTACACCACTCTAAACGGTGCCGCCGGTGAGAAACTGTCAAAGGGATGCAGCGTTCAGGACGGCGGGCGAATAGGCCACCTTTGTGAAGGCGTCTGGACACAGTAAAACGCGACACTTGTCGCCCCGTTGCTGCATATAGTTGCTGAGCAATGGCGCTTGCTGACTGGTTTCGGATTCTTTTCGCCTGCAGGACGATATGTCGGTCATCCACTGCAGTTGTTTCCCTGTGGCGGCCACCACCAACCTTTCTCACAGCTGTACCTGTGGTTTGGAAGGTTTTCCAAGCGAGCAAAACGACATTTTTGTTGATTCCGAACTCTTCAGCTACACTGGTCACACTACGTCCCTCCTCCAGCTTTCCGATCATTCTTTCACGTGTGAAATCATCCAGGTGATTTCTGCTAGCCATATTTCACGAATTAACTCACGTGCACTTGCAGCGAATGTCTTTAATTGCGTCTCCGTCCTTCCTTTTATTGTAGTGTTGAGCTGCGCGCGCCTTCCGCACGTGTTTTGCGTACGGTCACGTCACCTGTGACGTTTTGTTTCTGATATTTGCATACGCATGACCTTTCTCTTGAATTACGTGTTCATTGTACTGATCGCAAGAACTCCTTTTCTGCAATTTCATGGCTATCTGCTTAAAATTTGCATTGTTGCTTAAGTTTTGCACACCAGTGTAGATATATTAAACAGGTCTCAGATGGAATTCCACGTAATATTGTCTCCATTAGACTTTCCACGTAATATTTCTCCATTAGACTTTTTTGTATGAATACTTTAAATTGGCTAAGTGCTTACCCGGTGGTGAAGTTATTTTCAGATCGGATCTCAATTTGCTGAAATTAATTTTTCAAACCTGATTTCGGGAACGATTGGCTTCCATTCAAAGCATCCTAGATGCCATTTATTCAAGGTGGAGGATAATTGTCCTTATTTGTCATGTTACTTAATTTTCTGTTGTTTATTTTTCTTTTTTACAGCCACAATAAACCGAACGAAGTCCTAAAAGTTTCTTATTTTTCCACTGCCCACCATTTCTTAAACCAGATGTTCCGTTCTTTCTTTCTTAACAAAATTAACTTCTTGGATATTGCTTAATTGGAGAAAGATGGCCTATATCAATTTTATTTTGTGTTACATTATAGCAGCTGACATCAGCAATCAAAATGTTTAGCCACACTTCAAAGTAGCAATACCCCTGAAGTTCAGAAACTTCGTTCGGTTAAACTAAATATACACAGCTCTATTTCACTCATTCTGACTGGATATTATGAATGATTCTTCAATACTCTCCATTTAACCTACCTCCTCATTTCCGATTTATAACTGATTGTCATTTAATTTATCTCACATTTTCCCTTCGAGACGAGCATATAAAGAACCTGTTACCAATTGATTTGCACATTCGAACTGATTTTGCGTCCGCATAAGATATATATGTAATGATATTTTAACTCTAATTTCTATTTAATTAATTTTCAAGATTTTATCTTAATTTAGCCCATCGTAACTTTATTCTAAAATATTCTCTTATTTCGTGATCCAATTCCACTGTCTCTACTTAATTAATTCAAGAGAAGCTTTATAAAATTGCTGACTCGACTAAACGCCGATACTTTCACATGCTCGGCATGAAGGGATAAAAAACTGTCCAGTAGGCACATTCTATTTAAAAGATCCCTGTGTTTCCTTTACATGTGATTGGCATGCGTCAGAAATCCCTATCAGAATCTTAATAATGTATTAGCACTATAAAATAATATTTTCCCTATCCATATCTCATGTTATATAAGAGGAGGGATAATTTATTTCTCTCTCTTCTCCACTTCTGTTTTTGCAATTGTGGCGGACGTGCAATGTCCGCGCCTTTGCTTGTAAATAATTTTGCATTCCCGATGGATATTAAAATTAATTTAAAAAGATAAAAAAGTCTCTTCACTGTCTTCACACACACACACACACACACGCACACACGCACACACACACACACACACACACACGCGTATGTATGTATTACTTTAATTATGGATTAACTGCGAATATGCACTGCTTCTTTGTACAATTCGTGATGCTTAAAATTTACGAAACAAATATATTTTCCAAATAAAGGTATTCTAATTAATTCTAAAACAAATAAATAATACCTGCAATTAAATTATATTCTTTTTCAGGTTTATAAAAATATTAGGTATGTCTAGAAGTTAACAATGAAATGTAACTTACCCTTTTGCATAAAACTACTAAAATAAAAAGGAAAAAATTTCAACTCACTTTTGTATTATAAAATTCAATAGTATTTTATAAATTAAAAGATTTACTAGATGTTTAATTTTACTTAAATATATATTTGATTTCAAGATCCGTCTGTTTTTTTCTGAAGTAATTTTAACTGACTTTTGCTTATACTCCAGTTACAATGTTTCATATATATATATAATGACAGCTAAATATAAACAAGTTAAATAAACTAATAATTTACATTATTTTCCATAATGTAATAAATTTGGTTCTCGGAATTTCTTTCAGAAATAAATAACCATATACGCTTTGTTAAAAATTGAATTTGTTTGAAAAGCATTCAAAACATAAATATTAGCTCATAAGCAACCAAATAGTAATTTAAAATAATCGACTTTACAGCTGGAAAAGGAAATGTAATAAAGTCCATGTTTATGCAAATTTGATTTCAAGTATTCCAAATTAAATATATGAAGGTGTAAAAAATAGTGGAAACAACAATCATTATTATGCATTTTTGTGTGCAAAGTGAAGCTTCAAATTTAAGGGAGTAATTATAGAAATAACTTTGTTCAGCCTGCCATATTTCGGGGGGGGGGGGTGCAATTTTAAGTGGAAAATGCAAGAAATATTGCTATGATAAAAGAAATCCTTAAAATCACCTGAAATATTTTTTCAACGGTAATTCACTATAAAAAAAAAAAAACTGTGAGAAGCTTATAAGGAAATATAACTCTGCTTCAGCTTCCAATTTACTATTATAAGCAGAAGACACTTGTATTGATTATTAGTAAGGATAATCATGACAGCATTCTACCTTGCTACTCAGTACTAACTATGTATTATGCATTAACAGGGTGCGTAGTGAGAAATTGCTGAAAAAATTAAGTACTTTTAGGCATCTTACAAAAAAAAGCATCTCTGTACATATATGCAAATGCAAACCTACGCTTAAGAATGCTTTTTTGTTTTATAATAATGCTTAGTTTTTATTGAAAATTTTTTAAAACATTTTAAATACTTAAAAACTAAGAATATTTATTTCTGTATTTGTACAATATCTTTTTAACACAAATTTGTAAAACTTTCTATTGTAAAACAATTTCTTTTAATTTTGGCAAAAAATAAAAATGAAAAAAAAAACTATCAACAATAAAAAATTAAATCAACTACTAACAATAAAGATATGTTATCTTTCTCACCTTTTTTTAAAAAAATATTAACAAATTAGCAGTTCATTTATATGGATACACCATTCTTGAAAATAGAGATGTAGAATTAATCGTAAAAAGCATGACTAAAATTTTTTATTTGATTTTTATTTAAACAACGAGAATAAATTAGTTTCGACATAGCTATGATGGAAAGTGTCAAGGTATCTCCCTTCACTAATTCAATATTTTTATTTTTAGTCGTTGACAAGTTTTTAAAAGTATAGAGCAACAGACGGTTAATCCCTTATTGGATTTGACTCAAAATTTGACAGGTGTGTAAACTGTAGATGTTAATTCTGTGTATCGAATTTCATCTAATTCTCTTCGTTTTGTAGTAATCGTGTTAAATTATATTCGAACAGCCGGGCTGACAGACTTCCTCTGACCGGATTTTGCTTGAAATGCGATAGATATCTACAAATTTGGTATAAAGACTAGACTATTTACCAAATTTCATCCGTCTAGATCAAAACATTTTTCAGTTATCTTTGTCACAGTGTATTTTTCGTCTTAACAAGGTCTAAAACATGGAGATCCATCAAAATCTCGAGTTTGAAGTTTTTGACGATTATATACTTTATATAATGTAGACAAGAAAGTAAAAATTACAGAAAAATGCAGTTACATATTTGGCGTAAAAATGAAAAGGCTTTACAAATTCTTAGTTTCTATAAATAACAAACCAATTCATGAAGTTGAAAAAAGCCAGCTCTGTAGTTAGAAGCAATAAATAAATAAAATGTTAATTGAGGCATTTTTAATAGTTTTTTTTTTAAGCCAGCGTGAGATAAGAGATTGCATTACTTCAAAATCTTACAAAACTCATCAAGTGAACAATCTTATTCAATGAACTACTTTAAAAATTGTATATTTAAATTTTTAAATTAGAGCAAAGAAATCATTTTTTTTAATTACAACATTAACACGTTCAAAGTGACAAGGATTCGATGAAACAAAGACATTATTCTGAATTTCATTACAATAAAAATCATTGTTACATATTGTGTCTAAAAGTTATTTTCCAAAAATTACTAAAACTAAAATGTATTTATTCAATCTAAATTGCTTCTAAATTTCAATGGTTTGCGCAGAGTGTTGCTCTGTTAATTAAGATAACCTATATAGATTTTGATGTGGGGGAGGCTAGTCTGTAAGAGTTACAAAAATAGAAAAAGCAAAAATCATTAAAAAATTATAGAATATAAGCACTGAAGAAAAAAGTTGGACTTTTTCTTTATTTCTTTAAACATTTTAAGTACCAGATCTAATAAAAAGTATATATAAACACTAAAATTTAATGAGATTGGCCCAACAAAAAAATTGTCAAACAGGTGGGGGCATATCAAAAATTGAAAGATAATTTGGGTATTATTCTAGCGCAAGTTCCTTTTGTATAATAAATTGCACCTTAAGTTTCAGAACATAATTGTAATTTTCTCCAGAAAGTAAATTAAAAGACCACATACAAGGAATAAAACTAGAAACAGTAGGAGCTAAAAAAAGTATAACTGAAAAAAAATGAATATCGTGCATATATAGCTTCTTTAAAAATGCAAAGATGCTGATATGTGCTTTTTGTCCAATTAAATATGGTAAGTCAAAAATATCTGAACTAACAGCGATCATTGAAAATGTATGGCTTCAAGTTAAAATTTCATCATACTGGATCTTACACTATAGATTACTGTAATTACATACTGCATGAATTACAATTCAGTATAGAACAATAAAATCTTTAATACTTTTAATTCAAAACGACACATTACTGAGAACAATGAACGAATGTATAACCGTCTAAAAAGGCTTCATCACAGGAGTTTATAGACTAGCTCAAAGATGGCGAACTTTTATGGATCAACGTGCCAGTTTTTTCTAAAGAAATGTTAATGAAGTATAGACGTGCCGTCAAATACTTTTGACTTGTGAATCAATATTATTTGACACTAGCCGCCTTTAGCGACCAGCTGGTTCGCCAATGTCAATGCTCGTTAAAATTATAATAATTAAATATTTTAGTAACTCCTATTTCAATAGCTTCTTCATCAAAATATTTTAAAGCTTCGAATTTTGATAGTCATATAATTAACTCATAATATTAAAAATGCCTTCAGTCGTAACGTAATATGTATCTCTCTAATTTTCTGTTAGCTCCAGTAGAATTTATGCTTTAAGTTAAAAGTGGAAATGATTAAAGTGCGATTGAAAAAAGAACCTTTTTTTTTACTGAAACGAAGCATTTTTTTAAATATGAGTACTGAAAATAGAGTCGCTGAGTATTTAAACATTTATGGGCACTAAAGAATATCTTTCTTAATTTATATAATATCTCAAGCTTTTCAACAAAATTTTCTTAGATTCATCATGAACAGATCGATTAATTAACATTGTTTAATTTTAAATGCATCAAACACTAAGAAAATAAAACGAATCGTTTAAAATAATCGGTCGAAAACAGGTTAAAAAACTACTTAAAAAACGATGTACTTCAAATTATAAGCATATACAAAATATATATAACTAACATAAATACAATTTAATTACAAAAGCATTCAACTAACCTAAAAATAATTTAAATCAAGTCCGCATCCGTTGAAAATAGTTGTCAACAATCAGAACACAATGCGCATGCATGAATTTTCAACGCCAATTATAGTAACGCAAATGCGTGAGCTTTTCTACACCAATTGGGGTAACGAACGCTATGCAGATTAGAAATTTTTAATTTCCTTTATTCTGTTTTATTTTAATTCAAAAAGTACTTCAGAATGAATCTGAAAGATCGATTAATTAACAATGTTTATTTTTAAATGCATCAAGCATTAAGAAAATAAACAGAATCGTTTGAAATAAGTGGCCGAAAATTTGTTAAGCCTATCCTTTTTAGTGGGAAAAAAACTGAAGCCTTACTCATTTGGCGATGGGGAAATAGAAAAATTTTTTTTTGGTGGGAAAGTTAGTTTTTAATTAATAATTAAAATTTCAAAAAAAGGTACCTCAGGTGCACATTCCCGGGAATAGAACATTTGCGCTCCATAAATTATTCCCTACCCCTGTTGCATTGTAGGTTTACTGGGATTCGGACCTTTGGCAAGAAAACTTGGTGCGCATCTAGAGGAGTGACGTTTAGTTTTGAGGGTTTAGTTTTGCATAGCTGCCTTTCAGGTCGGGCTAATTGGTGATAAGGGAATA